>JASAMX010027620.1:0-33028 GCA_030248175.1 Microlaimidae sp. YZB2_3 | reverse complement strand
AAAAAATTATCTATATAAAAATAATTTTTTAAACATTTGCTTTTGATTGGAAACTATAAGCAAATAAAATCTAGCCTGACCGCGATATTTGATATAATGACCAGATATAATTCAACCATAATATGCAGGACGTATCTTACAAATGTATTTAAATTTAACCTCTAACTTTTTTGTCTTTCGACCATTTTATATTAAGTGTATTTAATAAGTGTGTAAATTTGTTTGTAGCTGAGTTAAGTTAGCTTAATCCGCTAATACGATTAATTGTTGTTTCAAACTTTATTACAAGAACGAGTTTAATTTGTTTGTTACAAGAACCAGTTGAATTAACTTTGTTACAAGAACCAGTTGAAGAGGTTCGAAAGTTATCACAATTGCGTTTTTGCTATGATTTGAATTTGGAAGAATTCCCCTGTTAAATAGAGTGAGTGATTAAAGAAAATATTGTATTGTTAAGGCTGGTTTATACTTATGACAAAACGTTCTTTGCACAAAATCCAAAGGACAAAAATTCTTTGGACTTTGTCCAAAGGACAAATACAGCGTAAAAACGCTAAACGTAAGCGTAAAGTCCAAAGGACAAAATCCAAAGGACAACGTGTTCATGCTTTTTTGTCACGCAAAATCACGCATATATCGTCGCTGCTATGACAAAAATAGTCCAATGCAAAAAACAAAGTTTTGAGTTATGGCCATTTTAAACTTTTGAACTGGTCTATAAAATCAGGTTTTAAAGTGAGCTTTTTCAAATTTAACATATTACATGGACCACCAGGAATTCTCTTTGTGGTGTAATGCTTATTCAAATTAAAGGTTCTTTTTAAGAGATATGACGTCATCAAGGTTTTGGACTATTTTTGTCAAAGTACCTAAATAAATTTGGACTATTTATAGCTTTCTATTTTAATATGTTTTCTGTGTTTACATTTTAAATTTAAGAAAATGACACCTAATTGAATTTGTTACTGAATTTAGAATATTAGTCTACAATTTGAAAGCATTTTTTTGAAATTTCAGGGATTAAATACCCCATTATTCATTTTATGCAAAATTCAATAGAAAATTTTTTTAGAAAGAATAACTTAAACACATTAGTTAAAAGTTATTTGTTTTAAAGAATAGTTAAGAAATTAAATTATTTTGAATGAAATGCATGTGGTCTCTTTTTACAGGTTTTTTATACGGCAAACGCACTATATCTGAACAAGTAGTACATTAATTTTAACAATCAAAGTATCTATAGAGAATAGAAAGCTGCCGCTTTCTTTGAGTGCATTATTTCTAAATTTTTATACTCATTGAGCTATTTTTAAATACAGCATCATCGAAAAAACGCCATTTTTTAAAGTTCATAATAATTCCAGAATATCCGAAGATATTTTGACGAAAAAAAAGTTGTGGGCTATTGGAAGCAGAGGTAAAATTTTCACAAAAAATCATCATGACCATCAGACCCGTGCCGAACCTCTAACGTTTTTTGTCTGTTTACATTTCTCCTACAAATAAAATTAATTTGAAATTTTTAATTTCCAATGCTATGACCTAACAATGACATATTTTCCACCACCAGATCCTACTGCACGAAAAAACGGGGCGTTTTGTTTTTTTCTTACTTTGCGTTTGTCTTTAAAAATAAGATCACACGCTCTCCTGACGCCCTCTTAAGCAAAATCCTGAACTTACTAGACTTAGGATCGAAAGAGCCAAAAAAAATTAAACCCAAAAATCCAGAACTTGGAGCCAAAAATTAAAATCACTAAACCTAAGCCTAAGCGAAACCTAAATCTAAGCCCAAACCATTTTTTTTCAAAGGCTTCAGGTTCCCAATTAAAAGACAAAACATTTCTTACCTTTGTCTGTCCTTCCTTAATTTGTTTTGTAAACGAAAGTGCAGATTTCACACTTTAAACAAAATAAATAAAGTGTTGCAAAAACTTAAAATCCCTAGCAGGAAATTTTATACACTTCAAACTAAAGATTTAAAGTCAGTGCACACACAAGCAATTTCTGCCATTAATTCAATAGAAATCATCAGCGCCTTTGGAAGTTTTTTCTTCTGCAAAGTAATTTTGTTTAATAGCGAAGAATTTCCAATATTTCCAACAAAATATTCTCACAAGTTTGTTATATTTAGAACAAAATCAAAAGAAACGTCGCGTGGTAAGTATTAAAAATATTAAAAACTGACGGATTAATATTGGTCGAACCTTATTTTTATGTTTTAAAACTCATTATTTTTGTTAATAATAAATATAAAACCAAAAAAATGAAGGTTGAAAAGAATTTGACTTCAGTTATACATAGGATTTGATTATTTTCATAGAAATATATTTTATAAATAGTCAAACAAATAACAAAACTAGTGGTAAACCTAATTATAAAATAAAAAACGACCGCACAAGACAAAACTGTATGTTTAATATGTAATGAGCAATTACCAATTTCAACGACATTTTTCTAAGTTAATTTTACAAATCTTTTTCGTTCAATCAACTAATAATATAGCAATAGTTTTCTTACCAACTTATTTCGTTAATTTAATCAAAATGTGATTTATGACTTTTTGTTCAACGAATTTTTTAGGGCCACTTTTTAGAGAGTGTGACATTAGGGCATATTGCGTTAAACACAATTAAAAAATTGTGTTTGACTTTTAATATGTGAATAAATAATAATATTTTGTGTGAACATTTCTTTCTTTCTTTCTTTCACATAATCATTTTAGGATGGATAATAAAAGGTGTTTTTTTTTAATTTTGTTGAAAACAGTCTGGAGCTAAGTTTAAAATCAAAGTTGGAAATTTGAAAATATTTTTCTCTATAGTTCTAAAACTATAAAATCAAAACCTCATTTGTTTTACAAATTAACATAGCAAATGAATCTGTGAAAGATATGAGAAAAATTTTTTGGCAGTGCTACGGGTGAAGCGAGCTACGTGTAATACTAAAAAGCTGCAATGCAATCAATATGAACAATTAAATACAATTCTAAATACACATATAACACTTCAAGAATTGAGTTGAAATATGTGGGACAACTAAACAAACATTCAGATCATTATAGATTAGTATTCTGTTTGTTTAAAATAAAAATAAAATAGAGTAAACCCAATAGTCGCTTATGAGAAAAGTATTTTGTATGTTTAACACTACATTATTGGTAATTTTTTTATGCATAATATATTTATGTGCATATCAAAATAAGTGCATGTAGTCTTCTCTGTGTTTTGGCTAATAAAGGCGAAGTGTTGAGTTTTAAACTTTCCCTATTATAAATTTGGTGAATTTTGCTCAGAAAATCGGACAAATGTTAGCTAATTTCGCAATGTACTAATTACTAAATTTAAACAAAGGTAAGCTTCATTGGCTTATACACACGCGAAAACTTGTTCGTGATTTCGAAATATCGTGTTTGTGTTTGTCGTTCTGAATCTATTTCCAACTCAGAGGATAAAAAACGCCCACCTTTTTGGGAAATCAATAAAATTTCCGTTAAGAAAATGGGTGTAACCTTTCAATTGATTAAAACAAAACATTACATTCTAAAAGTTCTGACAAAAATGCCAATATAATTAGTTGTATCAATTACTGCCTAATTAGGTTTTTGTAAACGGATTTCGGCAAAAACTGTTTCATGTTAAATATAACGATCACGTTAATCACACAATTCCACAAGGATTGGGATCCGTCTCTTAAGTAAAAACCCTAAGGAAATAAAATATTGTTATTTATGTTAGTTGACAGTTTTCATTTGACAGTTAAGTTCGGAAATTATTTTTTAAATAATGAATGCTAAACTTATATTCAAACTGCTTCTGGTGATACTAATTGGACGTACAATCGATGGTGTCAGCGGGATTAACGTGGACATTGAAAACTATTTACTTGTTCAAACTTTCCATTGGATTCAACGACAAAAAACGTACCCAAGTTATACACAGATCCGTGAATTTGTCAAACGCACTTACCAGGAAATGGTTAAAAAACAAGAAAAAAGCAGGCAAATACTATTAAATAGAATGCGCCCGGGTAGAGTTTACTAGTTTTTTTGTGATTATTTTATTTTTGAAAAAGAACTTGTGATAAAAAAATAAAATTTTTTTTAAAAATATGGACAACATAAAAATATGGATTTACGTCGTTTAATTTGTTTCCGCAAACAACCTGCTTTATATTACAAACTTTAAACGAATAAATTTTAGAAACACTGTATACACAATGTTTTGGTCTTTAAAATTTATTTCACATCGGCGTTCTAAACAAGTAATTTGTTGATCCTACCAAAGTTTTTTAACATTTAAAACTAAATAAATATAAAACTTGTTCTAATACCTTAATTTGTATGTGCTTTTAACTGCTTTTTTTAAAGATTTCATTTCAATAAGAAGCACTTTAAGCCAAAATATATAATATCATATATTATAATAAAAAATATTGCAATTGCTACTTGAATTGAAAAAGTTTTAGGCCATTCTTTCAGCACTGGCATTAAAAAGTAAATACAACTTCTATTATTAGGCAAAGTATAGTCTGTGATGTAAATAGCCACGGCGGTATACATTTACCGAGATACATATTTTTTAATGTTTTTTTTTGTTTTACATGATTTTTTATGACAGTTTTTATCTCAAAATAACAGATAATGACTGCCAGACACTATTAGCCGGTTTTTAATTTTTCTGGCTAAACAACACATTTTCAAGTTAAAGACAAAGCTTCAAAAATCTAGTACTTAACATTGCGCCTTGTTTCATAAAAAGAAACTTATAAAATTAAATATGTTATGCTCAAAACACAATTACTAAAAATCAGGGTAAATGCTTGCACCCTAAATTTTTACTCGTTAAAAAACTGGCTTTTTATTTAAAAAAGAACTCATTTATTCGTGGAAACGGAGTTGGGTTAATACCTGCTTGACGACAAGGTTTTATTAAAACAAGGTAACATAAAATCGGTAGTAAACTGAAACTTTGCTTCGATTAGCTGTGTGTGTTTGGTTCCAATATGCCCCAATGTAATACTTTGTTTTTATAAGCTGCCGTGTTTGTTTGGCGGATTTTCCGACCGCCATAATGTGCGCAAAAAGACTGATAATTTTTAGGCATTGCCCATTTACACAAAACTTGCCAACTTAATGGATTTTTTGTGCTATTTTTTGTGCATAACAATAAATAGCATTGCCATGGCAGCGCTGAAAAAATAGCACAATTTGCTTCATTTCTAACAGAAAATTGCATTTATTTTCTTAATATAATGCAGGTTTGTTTTAAGGAGTTTAAAAATGTTGTCTTTATACTTGTTTAAATGTTAAAGATACTGTAGTCCATGTTCCTATTTATCTTTTTTTGGTTTTGTGTAATGATTTTGCATTGTGTATATTTTTTTGTTATGTGATTTTAAAAAGTCATTTAATATATTGATTAGTCAAGTGCTTATACTTAAATCATTTAAAAAGTAACTTTTGTCACAATGGTACTCTATCCCCAACGAGGGCACTCTAAATATCTGCTTCAAATGCTTGAAATTTACTGGCCATACAAAACGGAATCTTTTTGAGTGCCAGGAAGATCTTTGGAATTTTACCACCCTTTGTTGTTTGCAGTGAGTAGTTAATTCAGCTCATTTTTTGGAATTTCAAATTAAAGTTGAAAATAATTAACGACTTCACCGGCCGCAAGAATGAAAACAGATGTTGTTGACATCCTGCTGATAATTTACAGAAAAGAAAGAAGGGTTTTATGTTGATCAGGAGTCTAATTAATTTTATAATTTTTTTAAAACCTAGTTTTATACAATACTATGTTAGAACAAAATAGAAGAAAGAAAAGCGTAGAGATTTTTAAGTATAAACTAATAAATAAAAATATATATAATAGTTACTATATGTATTATGTGTAGTTTTATGTTAGTATAAATTTATTTATAAATGCATTATTCTCGCTTATTTTACAAAAGTTTTCAAAACAATTATTTTGAATTTCTAAAATATTTGTTTTACAGTGTACAGAAACAACGGAAGCAAAAAGTTAAGCAACGCCGGAAACGATAATAACCTTCTTAACAAAAACTACAACAAGTCACATTAGTGATCTGCCGTAGATTTTTTTACAATAAACTTTTTGCACTGAAAAAAAAACTTTTTTCTTAGCTGCCAAAACAAAAGGTCATTTCAAGATAAAAAAATGCTTTAGGAAGTGAGTAACCAATGAATATCTTTCACAGTTGATGAGATTGTTTTTTTAATTAGACTAGTTTGTGATTTATTTTTCGCGCAGTCATTTTATGTTTGTTTAACGTTTGTTTCTTTGTCACATCTTGGTTGTTTGTACCTGTTTGAGAAGATCGTTAAGTTTTGTTCTTCGCTATATCTTTGTTTATTTCATATTTGTTTGATTGTTATGTTTATCCCATTTGTAATATTATAAATGGTAGTTTGTACATAAAACATGAATTTACTTCAAAATTTTGATTCTGAAGCTTCCCAACTAAGTAATCCATTTAATTTATTTAATTTAAACTAATTTACCCTATTGAAAAAATCAGAATTAAACCCAAAAATACAAAACCTACCGTCTATTTCACCTGGTTTTTTTGTTGGTTTTTTGGTCTGACATGTTTTGTTAGCTATCGCCAAGAGCTAGCAAAAAAATCATAAAACTGAGTGTAATTAATTTTAGTGCATTTGTTAGACTGTTTATAAGCTTATCACTTTTTTAGTAAATAGACAATAAAGTATAGCAGTAAAAAAATGGTAAAAGTTTTGCTTTTTTATCACCAATTTTTACATTATAATGGCTGTAGTAGTGGCAAAAAGAAATAATATAATGAAAAATGTGCAAGTTCTATATAAGATATTAAGTCAGCGTATATGCTATTATTATGAAATAGAACCTTTTAATGGTATCTCTATTATAATGGATTTTATTTTTTCCATTTTAATTTAGGCTAATTTAAATGGGGAATAAGCCATTATAATGGCATACGGTATTTCTTCTAATAGTAGTCTATGCTCCTATTTGTTCAACAGGTGGTGTAAATGGGTACGCTACTATTAAGAGTAGGTTACTATTTTTCAACAAAGAAAAATCAGGCAGGTACAGTGTTTGAAGAACGATTATTTCAAACAAAATGCTCCACAAATTTTCAACAACATTTTTATTTTTATCTAATGACAATGACCTATATAAAAATTTTTTGTTGAAGCTACAAAGCCGCATGTTGTTCTCACGCAAATAACTCAGCAGAAACATCACCTGGCATTTGTTAAATTTCCAGCTTCATTAAACATTTCTTCCTCTGAACCTCTCAACAAGCCATTCTGAAAATGCGTGCAGTCTTCTAATAGTAACCTAGGCTTCTATTAGAGGGTTGGCTACCATTTTAATGGGTACAGAAGGGTAGGCTTCAATTATAGATAGGCTACTATTAGAGGTTGGGCTACTATTAGTAGAAATATGGCAATTTAATCTTATTCTGAACTTGAAATGAATAAACTGAAGAAATATTCTATGAATCATCGTTTTAATTTTCTGATAAAAAAATGCACCATGGTCAAAATCCATTGTTCTAAACGGAAGGAATCCCCTGTGCATCAAAGGACACCGCGCGCATAAAGGGACGCCAGCATTTATGTCTAATAACCGGCCCGCGCCCTTCTAATAACCCGCCCGCGTGGCATTCTTTTAGCCACATTCCCACCTTCATTTTGAAGCGCTGTTTTGCCCCTGCTCCTCGGACAACCTATCCCACGGAGCAAAACATATATGACGTGATCACGAATATTATATGACATTTTAAAGCTAAAAACATTCTGAGGTGTTAGCATATGAAAATTATTTACAATTTAGACTCATAAAATTTAAATTTAAATCAAATTTAAATTTTCTTAATTTTGAAAAGTTGTAATTTGAAGCCGAAACCAAGAGTTTTCTTTTATATAATTGAATAGGCCAGGTCCGATGTATGTATTTTCTGTTTTTTAGCGATACTGGGAAAATTGTGACAAAAATTTTTCGTTTGAGCTCTTATAACTTTTGAACGCGCCGCGATCAATATGCAAATATCTCAAGTTTAGGTTCTTGAACTTTTGCTACCTCCTAAAAAAAGTTTTTTCAAAAATTTTGGTGTGTTAGTCCCAAAACCCCTTAAATTTAGGGACAATTTTTTTCAGCAAAATTTATAACTTTTTACCATATAAATCCTTACGTCTGGTTAAAAGTGGCGACCGCCCGCCAAATAAAAAAAACAAATGAAAAAGAAAAATATAGTGCGATATGATATAATAAGGCGTAAAATAGCATATTATAATATAAGTAGATTTATTTCGTTTTGAACAGACGAGGACGGTTATTGATATCAGAAAACAAGTGCAGCAAAACACGTGAGATTGATATCAAAATTCACGTGCAAAAAGGTTTTAGCAAAACATACTACTCCCAATCGAACGTAACAAGTATACAAAAAATAATAATGCCTCTAAAACAACTATACACACAATATTGATAAATTTTCAATTTTGAAATAAAATTATTAGAATTTTTTGCAACATATAAATTCTTCTTACAAATTTACTCCCCATAGGCTAAACTTCCCATAAAAGTTGCATGCAAACTCGTTATAATAGCAAACAAAAAAATGTTAGGTTAGTTAGCTGAGCATACCTAAAGCTGCAGACTAACAAAATAATAAAACTAAAAAATATAAAAAATATAAAAATCACGTGTTTCTGTGCTTCCCCAAACACGTATACAAATAAGCATAATAGTTGCTCGTCATCAGTTGTATTATACTTATGTTACAATTAGAATAAACTACTAAGTTATTTTTAAAAATTTTTTAGTATTAAACAAATATACAAACAGTTTTAGATTAGCAAAAATTTTTTTAATTTACTTATTTTGTAAGTTTATTCTAATACATGTAGTGAAAAAACAAGCAAAAAGTTTGACTTTTTTTAAAAAATTTTACTTTTTATTGAAAGTTTTTAAAAAACATTAGAATGATATTAAAATAAAAAATGGAATTTAATGACAATTATAATATTAAAAACACGACCACGCCATCACTATCTCATTATTAGTAAATAGAAAACACGTGCGTAAATAAAACAAACAATAGTATTTGTGATGCATTGTAATATTAAAAACACGCCAAAATTATCACATTATAAAAAATTGTAAAAAAACAAAACGCGCGTAAATAAAACAAACAATAGTATTTGTGATGCATTGGGATGGGTATTTTGTTGGTTTTACTTAAAGCGGAACAAGTAACTGGCGTGGATTATACGGCCGTAACAACGTGCATACATTCGTCTATAATAAAATAGATAGAATAATTTTATTGTCAGTAAATTAAAAATAAGATAAAATACAGACAAACGGCAAGTAAAGGTTGCACATTACATATACATTATACGTAAGAACACACACCTTACATACTGCCAAATTAACAAAATACTTTACAATGTGGGCTTAAGTCAATTTCACCAATATATTTTTTAAAACAGGCTAAATTCGGAGCATTTACAATTTTAGTATCTAGGAAATTCCATATTTTTACCATTCTTTGAGAAAAACTGTGTTTTCTACAATCTAGCTTATATATTTCACTGGTCTTAAGTTTAAAGTTATGGCCACGTAAATCATATGGAGAGGCATCAAAAATAAAAAAATTATTAAAGTCAACATCAACATTCTTATGGATAATATTATACACCATACATAAATCTGCTTTTACACGTCTCAGTTCTAGTGATTCCATAAAAAGCACTTTTAACCTCGATTGATAATTAACAAATGGTATATTACATCTAATGCATACTCTACGAGTGTAATACTTTTGTACTTTTTCCATTTTCCAAATATCACCAATCAAATATGGGTTGAAAACAGGAGTATTTGATTCCAACAATGGCCTAACAAAAACATTAAACGCTCTAACAAGAAAGAATGGATTATGAGTATTAAAACATCTTAGTATTAAGCAAGCCCTGGAATATGCTTTGGTTGATATTTCTGCACAATGCGTACTAGACTTTAAATCACTTGTAAGAGTAATACCAAGATCCCTTATTTTAGACACATTTTTAATTTGTACATCTCTTAATGAATATTTACGTTCTGGTATTAACTTATTTCCAACTGAGAAAATGTTACACTTTTCAAACGCAACGTTTAATTGCCAAGTTTTTGACCATTCACAAAAATTTCCTAAAGTGGCTGTTAATTCCGTGTTATCATCAGTTGTTCGAGCTTGATAGAATTTACCATCATCGGCAAATAACTTAATACCACACGACCCTTGGACACAATTTACAATGTCATTTATAAATAAAACAAAAAGAATAGGACCAAGAACTGAACCCTGTGGTACACCAGATATAACTGGTACAAAATCAGAGAGCTTATCACCTACAATCACTGCTTGCTTGCGCCCAGAAAGAAAAGCTTGTATCCAATTAAGTAACTCATACCCAATACCATATCCTTTCAACTTAATTAGCAATTTAGAATGCGATACAGTGTCAAACGCTTTGGAAAAATCAATATACATTGAATCAATTCGCATTTTATGATTAGCAGCTTTGGTCCATTCTTCAAGAACGGTTAATAGTTGAGTACACGTTGATCGTTTCTTCAGAAAACCAAACTGTTCTTTTGTGATAAGGTTATTACGCATTAAATAAAGTAGTAATTCATCAACTATTAATCGTTCTTGCAATTTACACATTATACATGTTAAAGACACTGGTCTATAATTTTTACATTCAGAACAAGTCCCGTTTTTAAAAATAGGTACAACCAATGCAGTTAACCAAATTTCGGGAAGTAAGCCCACCTTAATGCTCATTTCAAAAAGAATTGATAATGGTAGTGCAATTTCTGTATCAATCATTTTTTAAGAGAGTACTTTTCGTATTTACAAAAATATATCTTTGCTCCAATATACGATAGCCACTTTTTAATCTCCAAAATAAAGAAGTATATCTTGGGAAAAACATGCTTTAAAAATAAAGCAGGAAAAAAATGCGATTTCACCCCGAGCATTTAGAAAGCATGTAGACTAGCATGAAGTATGAGGAGGGGATATTGGAATTATATAAAATAAGTATCTGGGTTTGTTCAGTTGCTAACTGAATAAAAAAATCTACCATTATAAAAATTATTTGTGTATACGGTAAACTAATTACACAAAAAGTTGTAATTTTCCCATATTCTGATGCAATAACAATGAAAAAATCAAACCCACAGTAATCTTTGACAAGCGCAAAATTGCCACTTTTCAAATAGATATGTCTTATACATAAAAAACCTTCAAATTTAGACAGTGGCGATTTTACGCTTGTCAAAGATTGTTAGGATCTTATTAATCTTATTAAGGTTAAAAAATTGACAAATCTCGCCCGAAATTAGTTTAATTTCAAATTTCTCAAATATTCTGGACTTTTTTGAATTTCTAATTTGAAAACAATTGAAAAAATAGCGTTGATTGATCGGTAGAAAAATTGATAAAAAGCGTTTGTCAATGTTGTTTCATGAATACTTGTGTACCATTTTTACAAAATCTTTTTTTTTTCAAAAAAAATAGACAATGATAAAACCTTTTTAGTTATACAAGACCTTTTTAGTTATACATATCCTGAGGGGGAAGCTTCGGATTTTTTTAGGAGTTTTAAATTTTTAAAATATTTTGCTTTAGATTTACCGACAAACGTATTTATTTTTTTTGTTTTTACGCGATGAAAAAGCCAAAACAGGCTGAAATTGAGGAGTCTAATATCTACGTATGAAAACTGGCGATTTTAGCCAAGAAATTAAATGGTTTTTTATGTGAAAAACAACTGACAGATCTTACGTCATACGTTTTCGATGTCGCAGTGTGAACTGATGGCCCTTACGTTTTACGTCATACGTCATAATTATACGTCATAAGTTTACGTCATACGTCCTAAGTGACGTAGTGTGAACCAGGCTTAATTGTTAAAGTAAAAGTCGCCTTATGTTAAATCTAAATTTTTCAAGGTTTTTCAGACTTAGATCTGGATAATTGATTTTAAATAGACGTTTATAATAATTATATTATCTTTGTACTGTTGCAGTGACGTTTAAATCAATTAATGCCGTCGTATTAATAATCTTATTAACACACGCAAAAATTTATCCATGCTGTGGAAATTTCTTAAATTTAGTTTCGTCATATGGTTAAAAACATACACCAAAGCTTTTACACTTATTTTTTAATGAATTTTGTTGTTTCTGAAAGTTAAATTTATTATTAATGTGCTTGAAATTTATTATAAATTTGCTTTAAGGAGACTTGTTTTAGTCTTTTCTTGCATTAGGTCTTTAGTCTTTTTGTAGCTTTAATACTATTCGATTTAATATAAGGCTTCTTTTTGAAACTTTGTTTTGGCTTTATCTACAAATCCTATATTAGTTTTAAAATTTTATTGTGGTGAAAGAGAAAATTTTTTGATTTTCAAATTTTGTCTGGGAGCAGCCTATGGTCGGTTCTTTTATTATAATTCACGAACTAAACCTAAGTTTGAACTTATTTGGTGTTTTTTAAGCGAGTATAAGTTTTTGATTTAACAAAAACAACATTTCTCGCTTGTTTTAGTATTTTTTTTTTAAATTACGACAACAAACTCCTATATTAAACAATTTTACGGCAGACAAACTTTTCAACATTTGAAATTTATTATCAATAGCAAAAAAAGTTTACTGTTTGACTAAGTTTTCATTAAAATATTTTTTGAAGTCCCTGTATTTTGTACAAGAAGGCTTGTTCATTTTGGAAAACACCCATAACACAATAAACGAAAGTGTTTGGTCATAACAAATTTACTTTTTTATACAATAATTAAATAAAGAAACGTTTTTTTGGCAGGAGGCTTTTATAATTCTCAGTTTGTTTGTTTTTTTGTAAAAGTAGAAGGAGCGCTTAGCAACTTCCAGTGATTATAAAAAAACCATTTCACAACACTGTTTTGGAGTTTTTAAAATAAAAAAAACATTTTAGTTAAAAAAAAGTGGATGGACTAGTTTATAGGACTAATTAAGATTTCTATTAACAAATCAAGAGCTAACTAGTACTAGGACTAGGACTAGGACTACGCAAAATTTTCGGTCTTTAACTAGCACTATACTAGTTAACGTTTGAGATAACCAGTACTAGACTAGACTACACTAGACTAGATAAAAAAATCCTGGACTACTTTTATCACTACGCCAGATATTGCTTTTTGGCATTGTTAAAGAGGAAATCAGTTAATCGACACATTGTGTCTAATACTGTGTTAAGAGATAAGTTTGCATATAAAGTGCTAAAATCTACAGTTACAATAAGATCAATGCTTTAAATATTTTTAATTTTATTTATTACTTGTAAGCTATTGTCTATAGATCAATTAGTAACACCAATTTTTTCAACAAGTGAATTACAATAATTATGAAAACGAATTTTGAAAAACTTTAGGATTTTACCTAATAAAATAGATACATACTTTATACTGGATTTGTTTGCACCAGCTATAAAACTAAATTTATTTAGGTTTTTATCTAATTTGACAATGGCAAATAACATTGGTAATAGTTTTTCATCTTCTGAAACTTTACAACTAAAATCATTAAAAATCGCACAATGGTTGTTTATAAGATTGTTATATTGAGTTTAATTAATTGGTTTATACACAAAATTATTTTTGCATGCCATTTCCACGGCTACATTGCATACCTAACTCTTCACACATTATTTGAAAATAATATTTTTTACATATGATGGCATAATTATTATTAGCTTTGTCAACAGGTGAAATTACATACTTATTATGGATTTTATTACAGATTTTACGAAGTTCTTCATATGATATAAACTCTTTGTTATACCTAGAAACATTCATCTTAAAATTATAGAATCGAATTTTGTTGTTAATTATGACATGCGCGCGGTTAACAAATTGTTGAAAATCGTTTAACAGTAAAACTGATTTTTTACTAAGTTTAGACACAACTTCATTTAGACAATCATCTGTTACTTTTGTAACATCATTAAAATCAATTTTTGGTAAGTCTAAATTTTGTATAATATTCCATTATATTTTTTAACAGACTATTATTAATGACGTTTAGATTACCAGTTACAATGTGTTTAAGGATTGTGTCACAAAATTTAGACTTATAACATTCACAGTTACTATTAAAGACTGAACTCAATATTTCACAGTTGAGGTTATTTAAAACATTTTAATAGTTGCAAATAATGTTAGATGTTGGTGTATCATATTTGTATACTATTTTAAGTTTACCATAACAATTAATATTAACAGGAAGTAAATTAAGAAGTGAAATGTCGTTAAATATATTGTTAAATTTAATAAGGTTAAGACCTTTGTTGCAAAAGTAGGTAAAAACATAAGTGATTTTACTTTTAGTTACAGGTTTTGTAATAATATTTTTAAACCGATATGCTGCCATTGCTTTTATAGCTAAAGATATATTAGGTGTTATTAAAAAGTTAATTTTATTTAACAAGATTTTAAAATTTTTTAATGATATATTAACTAATTTAGTATATACATTACAAATACTAATTCGAGGGTTTTTAAATAGAGTAATTAAGCTTGTAATTAAGTTGTAGTTAGCTTTTTTATTAGTTCTGTGTTTATGAGATCTTTTATATTGTACACGATGAGATGGAAATTTTTGTGAAAAGTATGGATGATTTTTATAGTCTCTTAGATCTTTGTTAGCTGAAATACTACCATAACTTTTTGTTTTACCATTTAAACCATATGAGTACGCTGATACCGAGGTTCTAATCCACAAATCTTCACGTTCAATTAGTTCATTTTTATTAATTATATTTATTTTTTCTAGAACACTCATGTCTTCACAAGAGTGATATTTTTGATTAAAGTGTTTTACTAAATAAGTGTCTTTGTTAGCTTTTTTGACATCCCTGCGGTGCTCGTTGAACCTATGTCCAAAAGTTCTTGAGGCCTCTCTAACATATTGCATTCCACATTTTTTACAGGAAACAGCATAAATTACTGAACTGACTGAGTAATCATAATTTTTCTTAGTATTAAAAACAATTTTTTTATTAGTAAAGTAGCTATTAATTGTTTTATCAGAGTTAATATAGTTACATGTCATACATCTATTTGAATTACACTTTTGCTTGAAATAACAGTATATCTGATCTGGGTTAACTAGGATATAATTATGATTATTTAATGGATCAACAGAGAGAAGCTTTTCCTTATTTAATTGATTTACTTTATTTACCAAAGGAACTTGACCATTTGGAGAACCAGCTGCACTGCCCCGAACCAAAGCAGTACTAGCTTTCCAGTTAGAAGCATTGCTACACAATACAGTGCCTAACTTGGCATACACACCGATGGTGGGGTCTCCGGACTTGTATCGGGTATTGTACCGGACTTGTATTGTGACTTGTATGTATATGCGCCCCTTTATCGGGTACCAGGAGCCTATTTCATAAAAATTGCTTGTAATTAATTTACAGCTGTAAATTAATAAACGCATATTTTTCTTTTGTATTTTTAATTAAAACGTATATTAATATAATTGCGTTTAGAATTTAAAAAATTACATGTCTGTAAATTCCGTAAATTCCACAGTTACGTACGTATTTTTTTAATTAATAAAATAAGAAGAAATGAAATGCGTTTATTAATTTACAATTACAGAATTCTTTATGAAATAGGCCCCAGGGCTACTTTTTTGACTTTTAGACATATTTTTTTGTTTTTTGATTTGTCCATCCAGCAAAAATTAGGGTATTAGAAACAGTTTTTAGATAAAAAGGTGGCATTAGACCCCCAGGAATACCGCCAAGACACTTTATTGTGTTCCCAAAGGCATATACAAGTATATATGTAAAAACAAAAAAACAGTTTGTAAGGCAATAATTATTATGAAAACTTAATTACACTAACTAAAATTGCAATTTAGTAGTTACGACTAGTTTGTGACTAGTAAACTTGTGTAAACTCCATAAAACCAAATTAGCGTATGCAACATCTTACGCGCACAATCTTGTCTTGAAATAAGCATTATCTAAAATTGTTTTTAAAAATTATCATGATTAAAAATATTTATCATGATAAAGCTTCGCTTGATTTTTGGATTTTTCTTAAGTTTAAGAAACAGTAAGTTTTTCAGTCTTAAAAAACACATTATCGAATGAAAATTGATAAAGATTAACAATAATTTTAGATTTCGCTTAGGTTTAGAAAAAACTAAGTTTTTCAACCCGTTTCCTTAGGTTTAAGAAAAACCAAGTTTTTCAACCCAAAATTTTAAATGCAAAATTATTTAAAAATTTTAGTTTAAAAAATTTTGCATTGATCATCCAAATCCAACTTTAGACATTTTGACTAAAGTATCAATAAGACCTATGGTTGAATTATATCTGGCTGACGCTGAAAATTAAAATGCAGACATGAAGAGACCAATTAAAATTGTGCGGTAATGACGTGTTTTTTTTAAACAAATAAGAACGCAGAATTTTTTTTTTAATTCCACCTTTTCACAATAAATCCAAAAATTAACCAATTTTAGCCCCTAAAAAAATTGCATTTAGGTTACAAATTAAGTAATTTTTTATATAATTTTTAAAATACAGTTTTTAATCTTTGTTATTAATCCGCTTTAGTAAAAAATTTTGAATGTTTTTGTTGTTAAATAATCCATTTAATACTGCAAATATCGCCGTCCGCTAGATTTTATTTACCTATAATTGGTTTTACACTACTGATTATTGATGTTCCCACCATATAATATGAATCTCCAAAGCTCCGGTTAACATAAACGAAAGAAAATTTGAAGCTCCGCCCTACTCTATACAGTTATTTAACGCCATAAACACGTTTACCCGGTTTTGTACAGATTTTTTTGGTGGTTTTATATGTGCTCTATATATAAATTAAAATATTTTAAAAAAATTTTATAAGTTTTAATTAAAATAAAAACAGCGATATATTATGGGGGTTACTTTGAAAAACATCACCACTAAAATAAAAAAAAATAAAAGGAGCATGTGAGCACAGATCAATAAAACGCTGATTTAAATTTTAAAAAAATGTTTAAACAATATGTTAAGGTTTCTTTTTTCAGATACATACTCTATTGGCAGTATTTACTGCACTGTTTTACTGTTCGAAAGATTTCACTTTAAAACGAACTCAAATCAAACCCAGCTGTATGTGGTTTAAATGCGACCAATCACCGGTTGGAAAAAAGGTTTCCTGATGCAGCGAATAAGGAAAGGACCTCTCCATATTTAGCATGCGAAAGCCGTGAAATAAATTAAAATTCAATTTGTACCCAGCAAAAAAACCTCAAACCAATAAATTTTTAAACCAGACCGGTCCCGCCTGCTCACAAATTTTTTCGACAGATTTGTTATTTGTTGGCTTTCAAAAAATAATTAAGCCTAAGCCTAAATTAAAATTTAGTCTCGAATTTTAAATTTTATTACAAATTTTGTCACAAATTTAAATTAAATCGGTTCACACGACAAAAAACATTTAAACCCCAAGTGTTCAAACCAGACAGATTTGTTATTTGTTGGCTTTCAAAAAATAATTAAGCCTAAGCCTAAATTAAAATTTAGTCTCGAATTTTAAATTTTATTACAAATTTTGTCACAAATTTAAATTAAATCGGTTGACACGAAAAAAAAAACATTTAAACCCCAAATGTTTTTTAACGTTAAAGTTCAGATTTGCAGCGCTTTAAGCAAACGCCTTTGGGCTCCGCTTACAGTTTAAACATCGGTTTTGTTTGTTTTTTTAATAAAAATTAACCTCCTTTAAAATTTAGAAGAGGACGGTACTTGAAACTATTTAAAACGTTAATTGGCATTACAGCCGTGGAATGAGTCACAATTCGTATAAGATATAGACGACTTTGAATTTTCTTAGTTTTAAAACAGTATTCTGTATAACTGTAGAAAGATTAACGGCCACGTGGATTATATAGTGCCTTTGACTCATTTTGTTGTAAGGACACAAATATTTAAGCCCCTTGCCACGGCACAATGAGTTAGAAAAGGCATAAAATACGGCTCCCTATCGTAAGAGTACGGCACGAAACAGTACCACAAAACAGTCCCGGGTTTCGCAAGAGTACGCACGAAACAGTACTGAAACAACAGAGTACGGTACAAAAGAGTACTGAGAAATTTCGTGCATAAACTAACCTATTTGACTTATCCAAATAGAAATTTGCATATTTAAAAAATTAATATGCACATATTAAAGTATACTTTTTGAGTCGTGGTAGTTGCGTTAAGTATTTTTGTTCTATTTATTTTTCTTTCGTGGTTATTAAAATTATAAGAAAACTTTAATGGTGCATAAAAATTAACTTGTAGTAAAACATGGGCATTCCGAATTTATTTTGATTAAAAAAATTATTTTTTATTTTAATCGTTGTGTTTTTGAAGGGAACAGGACACGAGGGTACTGGACACGAGGTTACTGGACACAAAGGTACTGGACACAAGGGTACTGGACACGAAGTTACGGGGCTTAAAAAAATGCGATCACCTTCACCACAACCTCGCAGCAAAATCGATCATTATGTAAGGGGGGACACGAGGGCACTGACGAGCGAAAAACAATCTTTCCGCATAACCCAGTAAGGATGGCTCTTGAACCTGCCTCCGGAAGACTGGAGAAAGGTAGGAAATAGGCAGGTAAAACTGCCTCGGAGGCAGGTAGGAGGCAGGGTGAAGACAGGTAGGAGGCAGGGAGGAGGCAGGGAGGAGGCAGGGAGGAGGCAGGGAGGAGGTAGCAATATTTCCGATGGGAGCAGTTAGGAGGCAGGTTTCCTTAAAAGAATCGTTAAAAGAATTAAATAAAGAACTCGTTACGTTGCATATGAATTTTATTATTACACCAGTTGATAAAGCGGGAAATAATTTTGCTATTATTTGCAAAAAATTTTATGCACAAGTTATTTGTAACGAATTAGGTATTCAATTATGTAATAATGACTGGATAATTTCGGGAAGCGATGTGTACAAGCTTGTCCAAAATGAAAGTGTTCAAGATATAATTAAGAGGCATGTTGCAATGTCAACCATGTTTGATTGTAAAATACCTAAAGAACATATGGTTTTTACCAAAAAACTTTTTTAATCCAAAATTTCATGAAAACCCTATAGGTGCACGACATATTGCTGGAGCTTCTAAGGCCAGTACAAAAAAGGTGTCAATTTTACAAGGAAAATTTTAAAATTTTGAATTTCATGAAAACCCTATAGGTGCACGACATATTGCTGGAGCCTCTAAGGCCAGTACAAAAAAGGTGTCAATTTTACAAGGAAAATTTTAAAATTTTTTTAATCTCATTTTCAAAAATATTGTCACTCTTTGGAAGATAAAATTGGACAAGTTTATTGAAATGAAAAGAAATGAAAATCTTTATCAATACTAAGATATTAGGCAGAACTAAATTAAAGCAAATTTTTACAAAGAACAAGGTATCACAACACAGCATAAAAAAAAACTACACATTATTAAAATTCAGTACTAGCCTTGAAAAATGCTCTAAGAATAGAGCAGGAAAAAGGGGCGATTTTTCCCCGGACGTATGTTTAGACAGAAAAGATGTAGACTAGTCTGAGATGGACATTATGTGGACTATAGGAAATTTGCATTTGGTTTGGCCAGCTACTCACTAAATAAAAATTTCTACGATATGATAATGATTCGTTTATACATTGATCTAATCACACAGCACTGTTGCATATTTTTTTTTAGTTTGATGAAAAGTCAATTGAAAAAATCATACTCACAGCAATCTTTGACAAGCGCGAAATCGCCACTTTTTCAATTAGAAGGTTATATTTGTAGGTGTAAGAAACAACTATAAATTTGAAAAAGTGGCGATTTCGCGCTTGTCAAAGATTGCTGTGAGTATGATTTTTTCAATTGACATTTCATCAAACTAAAAAAAATGCAACAGTGCTGTGTGATTAGATCAATGTATAAACAAATCATTATCATATCGTAGAAATTTTTATTTAGTGAGTAGCTGGCCAAACCAAATGCAAATTTCCTATAGTCCACATAATGTCCATCTCAGACTAGTCTACATCTTTTCTGTCTAAACATACGTCCGGGGAAAAATCGCCCCTTTTTCCTGCTCTATTCTTAGAGCATTTTTCAAGGCTAGTCTACCACTTTTTTTGAATTAAATAAAAAAATAGCCTAATAAACTATAGTTTTAGCTGCGCAATGACATATGTTTATAATCATTCCGTTGCCGAGATAAAATAAAAAATAAGAAGAAGAAGAAGATGAATTTAAATTACAAAATTAACCCACGTTGTTTAATTATAGTTAGTGCGGTGCAGTTGCGCTTCAGACAAAGTTTACCTACGTTCTCTAAATATAGTTGGCGCGATGCCGTGCGCCAATGATTGCAATTATAATTTTTAAAGTAAAAATAATAATAATAATAATAAGATGATGAACATGAATAACAAAATTTACTCACGTTCTCTAAGTATAGTTGGCGCGGTGCCGTGGGTTAAATTGCAGTTGACACCCCGCACCACCGATGATTACCGGCGCGTGGCGCTCCCGCGCCACCGACGCTTATTATTATTTTTTAATAAATAAAACTTTGAATTAATTTTGTCATCAGTAATGCAAGAATTAAAAAAAAGTACTCTGTTGTTTTTGCCGTTTTCCGCGCGGTTGAAGCAGATGGCGCTGGGAACTGGTGCCGTTTCTTCCACCAATTAAAAACCGTCTGCTATTTTTGTGCGGTTTTTATGAGGGGATGTTGGTTGTCTGCTCTGTACAATCCTTATTGTTGCCAAAAGGCTGTTATTGTGCGGTTGGGAGTTTTTATTTGTCTATTTTTCAAATTTTTTATTTTGATCAATAAATCGATAACAAGGACCTAAATGAAAAAAGTGCTTCCTAAGAAAGTTGCGTAATTCCTTCTTCTTTCTAATGAGCCCATGTTTATTTTTGATCAATCACTAACGAATGAGGAATATCGTTTTTAAGAATGGAGCGTTGGAATAATAATAATAATAATAATAATAATAAGAAGAAGAAGAAGGTTCTGAATTTCAAAATTTACCCACGTTCTCTAATTATGGTTGGCGCGGCGCCACGGGGCTAAATCGCCCCGTGGCGCTCCCGCGCCACCCATGATTAATTTAATATTAAAATAAGCCGATAGGAATGAACATTAAAACTTCGCAAATGTAATAAAATCTACTGAAAATAATAAGGTAGTAAAATAATCAAACTGCCAAATAATAATATAAAAGGGAACACAAAGAGAACACAAAGAGCCATAAAGGCTACTAATAAATGTGTCTATCAAAATTGGTAAAATTTTCAAAGTTTACTCTATTAATCAAATTTTTAAAAATTTTAACTGATTTGGCATGAACCACGTGCTGAGGTAATGAATTCCAGTATTTAACACTACGTGATCCAAAAGAAAACATTTTAACATCTTTTTTAGCTTGGGGTAAACACAATTTTAGATTATGATTGTTTTTGCCCAGAAAATTTCCCCATTCATAAAAATCTTTAAATTTTAAGTCGTTAATTTTGTTTATTCTATTATAACACATCACCAAATCAAATTTTATTCTCCTTACTTCTAGCGAATTTAAGTTGAGAAATTTTAATCTTTGTTTGTAATTTAACTTATGTGAAAGACCGCATCTTTAGAATAATCTTCGCGTAAAATAACGCTGAACTCTTTCAATTGTATCAATGTCTTTAAATAAATAAGGGCACCAAACTTGACACGAATATTCGAGTATAGGTCTAGCAAATGATTTAAACGCAGTGTAGATAATAATTTGCAAGTGGTTTCTAGACTAAATTCTGCGGTAAAAACGTATAAATTATTTTCAACTGATTTTAGTACGTTTTATACTAGCTTACCTCACGAAATAGTTTTAAATAATATGTTTAGTCTTGTAGATCTCTTGTTTAAAAACTTCGGTAAACGATATTTAACACTAGGTTATAGCAAATGCTTCTATTCAGACGAACGCAAAAGTGATAAATCGTATGACACTAATCAAATTCAACAACTTATTAATTCTATTGTAAAAAATTCATATGTAGTTTTTGCAAGTAAAACATTTTTACAAGTCACCAGTATTCCACAAGGTGAAAATGCTTCACCACAACTTGCTGATCTTACGTTGTCGTTTATTGAGTTTAATTTTCTTAAATCTAATCCAGTAATTCGAAGTGTTTTAGCTATGACCACTAGATATATAGATCACGTTTTTAGTGCTTTTACTTCAAATAATAATTACAACATGTTGGATGTTTTTAAAGATATATATCCGTATCAATTACCCTTATCAGAAACCACTGTTAACAATTTTACATGTAATTATTTAGATTTAGATATAAAACTTAATGATTATAATGTTAAAATCGCTGTTTATAACAAAACAGAAGATTTTAGTTTTAAAGTAATTAGATATGTTCACAAAACCAGCAATGTTTCTAATGATCTTTAACTTTATAAAATTATATTATTATAAGATTTGGTAGAATATGCTCTAATACAAACGATTTTGGCCTCCGAGTTAAATCCTTATATTCTGAATTTATAGAGTTAGAGTACGGTTGCTTAGAATTAAATAAAATTTTTTTAACTTTTAGTAAAAAATATAGACCACTTATTGTTAAATTTAATCTACTAAATCGTAAAAATTGTGATAAATTTATTAAAAAATTTTTAACTAAAGATTAATCATATATTAATGCTGAGTCAACATAATTTCGGTAGACATACAAAAAGATTAATATGTAAAATTGGTGTATAATATGATTTTTAAACACTTTGTGCTTTTAAAAAATGTTAGTGTTTATACAGTTTTAAGTTTTTTTGTGTTTTTTTTGTGTTTTATTTAGTGGTTGTTTTAAGCTTTAAATGATTACTTCACTTGGTTTTCCAAGTGATGCTTATGCTTCCCGTTCTTGGTTTCGGCCAAAGAACGGTGCTCTTAGTGTTGCTCGGTTCGCCGAGTGACACTACTCCCGTTTCTGGTTCTGCCACTTAACGGTGCATTTTAATTTTTTGTGAACGAAAATTGGATCTTTTAATGATGTAATTGTTTTGTTACTTATATTATAAGTTTTTCAAAATTCATATTTTGTATTATAAAAGCTTCTAGACGTCTCGTTGTGCAACAGAAATTTTTTTGTTATTAACTTAAGACTAATTGTGGCCTTTTGTTAAGTAAGGTTACAATACCATTGATTGATCACCCGATGTATGTTAATACTACAGCTGTGTAGCGCGTGAAACTCGCGTGTAAGGTTTTCCGAGGTTTTTTATTTTTTCGCGTTCGCATGATCTTTCTTGTTTTTTAACTTAATAATTATTTTTCGTTTTGTATTTTCTTGATACGTTTTGGTATGTAAAAGGACGTGTTTTATTTTGCATATTGATGAGCTCAAAAATAAGATAGGTCATTAAATATTTTTATTCAAATAATTTTTTTTTGTTTTATGTTTTGCTCAGTTAATTTATTTTTGTTAATTTTTACTTTTATTTGCCTTGGCAGGAAGGGACACTTTGGCAGCTTAATTGTAAAAAGTGTCTATGCTTGGAGCAAAAAACTTTTTATGCTTTTTTAGACAAAAAAACTATTAATTTACCAAGCATTATTTTGATTCCAAATCGATTATTTTCATAAACATTAGGGGCATGTAAAAATTTGTTATTTTTCTATTTGATTAATTTTAATATTTAATTTTTTGCAAGCCTTTGTGGCATGTTTGTTTTTTCTTTTCCTCCTTTTTTTTATTATATGTTTGCTGTTTTCTATTACCGGGATAAAGCGGGATAAACTTATTGTATAACAATAGTTTGTTTTACTAAAAAATCATTTAGTCTGTTTGACTGACTTATAACAAATAGGATTACAAAAAAAATTATTGAGAAGACATAAAACAAAAATAATAATTTCATGTTTGACATTTTCGCGTTATTTGTCTACATTTTAGTGCATTTTGTTAAATAATAACTAGCTTTAAAAATGCTGAGAAGCTATGAGACGACTCGAAAGATAATAAACATTATTTATGCGTTCACAACACTCACTTCACAACACAACACAACACAAATGTGAAAAATGTATTTGTAACTTTAGAATTCCGTTATTTATCCGTTCACAACAATCACTTCACAACACAACACAAATCTGAAAATTTTTTTCGTAACTTTAGAATTCAGTTATATATGCGTTCACAACACTCACTTCACAACGCAACACAAATGTGAAAAGTGCGTTCGTAACTTTAGAATTTGGTTATTTATGCGTTCACAACACTCACTTCACGACACAACACAACACAAATGTGAAAAATGTGTTCGTAACTTTAAAATTCCGTTATTTATGCGTTAACAACACTCACTTCACAACACAACACAAATGTGAAAAGTGTGTTCGTAACTTTAAAATTCCGTTATTTATGCGTTCACAACAATCACTTCACAACACAACACAAATGTGAAAAGTGCGTTCGTAACTTTTGAATTCCATTATTTATGCGTTCACAACACTCACTTCACAACACAACACACCACAATTGTGAAAAGTTCGTTCGTAACTTTAGAATTCCGTTATTTATGCGTTCACAACACTTACTTCACAACACAACACAACACAAATGTGAAAAGTGCGTTCGTAACTTTAGAATTCCGTTATTTATGCGTTCAAAACATTCACTTCACAACACAACACAAATCTGAAAAATGCGTTTGTAACTTTAGAATTCCTTTATTTGTGCGTGCACAACACTCACTTCACAACACAACACAACACAATTGTGAAAAGTTCGTTCGTAACTTTAGAATTCCGTTATTTATGCGTTCACAACACTTACTTCACAACACAACACAACACAAATGTGAAAAGTGCGTTCGTAACTTTAGAATTCCGTTATTTATGCGTTCAAAACATTCACTTCACAACACAACACAAATCTGAAAAGTGCGTTCGTAACTTTAGAATTCCGTTATTTATCCGTTCACAATTGTATGGTCGATTTTGTTCGTTTTTCGCTGATGCGCAGCTTTAAATTTTCTCTGAACCGTTTAAAATGCATTACATTCAGTAATATACCGTTTGCAATACTGAGCAAAGCTTGCTTTTTTTGCAATACGTACTTATAGTTTTTTGTTTAAATTATTGTTAATTATGAACTATTATAATATTTTCAAAATATCCAAACGACAATAATTTTACTGACGAAAAACAAAAAAATGACGAAAAACTAGAAACAAATGTCATTTATAAGATGTTTTTTTGTTAATCTAATATAAATTATTGTAAAAATTATAAAAACTATAAATTTTTAAAATAAATCAGAAAATTTTGTAAAAAATAAAATTTCTTACATTCAGGAGTCAAGAGAGCATGGTGGTTTGGAAATATTGATTTATTTTAGTCAAGAGAACAACAGCCTTTCGCCTCACTTAAAACACCGTATAGTTAAAGTTAGGTCAAGTTCCACAAAATTTTGTCGTGGAGCACGATTATCGCGTTAAACTTAAACGTATAAACATAAATTCAGATAATTTCGCAATAAAATTAAATAAAAAAGCTGAACATAGTGCAACTATTATCTTGGCTTTTATCGTTTAAAAGACAAAGCAATTCTTTAAGAATTTTTAAAAATAGTATTTTATTGTGTCTGCCAAAAACTGCTTCTAACCAACTGCCTTTAACGTCGTGTTAATTATAATTCTATATACAAACGTGGACAAAATTTCCAAATAAAGTTATTTATATTTTGTGTTCTTATTTTTATTCTGACACTTCTAATTTAGTACTGCTAATCTTGAAAAATTGTAAATAACAATTAACAACATAGCAGGAAACAGAGGCAATTTTCGAGGCAAAGCGGAAAATGCAAAAAATATACATTAATTTAAGTCTGATTGTGTACACTGTATACAGTTAATCTTTCGTCATTGGAAACAATAAAAGTAATTTTTTTGGAAAGCAGCTGACGGAAACTGTGCGTTTTTGTGCCCTCTTCCCGTAGAAATAGCAAATGACGCACATCATGGGTGGCGCGGGAGCGCCCGGGCGATTAGACCCTGGCGCCCGCGCCAACCTTAAAACGTGGTAAATTTAAATCTAAATTCAAACAAAATATATTTTTTTTTATTCTTCTCAATAATTTTTTTTAATCCTATTTTATATCAAGAAACAACTAAATATTTTTATAAAACAAACTATTTATACAATAATTATCCCCTTATCCTAATAAAAACACAAACATATAATAAAAAAAAAGAGGAAAAGAAAAAACAAACATGCCACAAAGCTCAAAAAATAAATATAAAATAATCAAATAGAAAAATAACAAATTTTTACATGCCCCTAATGTTTATGAAAATAATCGATTTGGAATCAAAATAATGCTTGGTAAATTAATAAAGTTTTTTTGTCTAAAAAAGCATAAAAAGTTTTTTGCTCCAAGCATAGACACTTTTTACAATTAAGCTGCCAAAGTGTCCCTTCCTGCCAAGGCAAATAAAAGTAAAAATTAACAAAAATAAATTAACTGAGCAAAACATAAAACAAAAAAAATTATTTGAATAAAAATATTTAATGACCTATCTTATTTTTGAGCTCATCAGTATGCAAAATAAAACACGTCCTTATACATACCAAAACGTATCAAGAAAATACAAAACGAAAAATAATTATTAAGTTAAAAAACAAGAAAGATCATGCGAACGCGAAAAAATAAAAAACCTCGGAAAACCTTACACGCGTGTTTCACGCGCTACACAGCTGTAGTATTAACATACATCGGGTGATCAATCAATGGTATTGTAACCTTACTTAACAAAAGGCCACAATTAGTCTTAAGTTAATAACAAAAAAATTTCTGTTGCACAACGAGACGTCTAGAAGCTTTTATAATACAAAATATGAATTTTGAAAAACTTATAATATAAGTAACAAAACAATTACATCATTAAAAGATCTAATTTTCGTTCACAAAAAATTAAAATGCACCGTTAAGTGGCAGAACCAGAAACGGGAGTAGTGTCACACGGCGAACCGAGCAACACTAAGAGCACCGTTCTTTGGCCGAAACCAAGAACGGGAAGCATAAGCATCACTTGGAAAACCAAGTGAAGTAATGATTTAAAGCTTAAAACAACCACTAAATAAAACATAAAAAAAACAAAAAAACTTAAAAATGTATAAACACTAACATTTTTTAAAAGCACAAAGTGTTTAAAAATCATATTATACACCAATTTTACATATTAATCTTTTTGTATGTCTACCGAAATTATGTTGACTGAGCATTAATATATGATTAATCTTTAGTTAAAAATTTTTTAATAAATTTATCACAATTTTTACGATTTAGTAGATTAAATTTAACAATAAGTGGTCTATATTTTTACTAAAAGTTAAAATTTTTTTATTTAATTCTAAGCAACCGTACTCTAACTCTATAAATTCAGAATATAAGGATTTAACTCGGAGACCAAAATCGTTTGTATTAGAGCATATTCTACCAAATCTTATAATAATATAATTTTATAAAGTTAAAGATCATTAGAAACATTGCTGGTTTTGTGAATATATCTAATTACTTTAAAACTAAAATCTTCTGTTTTGTTATAAACAGCGATTTTAACATTATAATCATTAAGTTTTATATCTAAATCTAAATAATTACATGTAAAATTGTTAACAGTGGTTTCTGATAAGGGTAATTGATACGGATATATATCTTTAAAAACATCCAACATGTTGTAATTATTATTTGAAGTAAAAGCACTAAAAACGTCATCTATATATCTAGTGGTCATAGCTAAAACACTTTGAATTACTGGATTAGATTTAAGAAAATTAAACTCAATAACGTAAGATCAGCAAGTTGTGGTGAAGCATTTTCACCTTGTGGAATACCGGTGACTTGTAAAAATGTTTTACTTGCAAAAACTACATATGAATTTTTTACAATAGAATTAATAAGTTGTTGAATTTGATTACTGTCATACGATTTATCACTTTTGCGTTCGTCTGAATAGAAGCATTTGCTATAACCTAGTGTTAAATATCGTTTACCGAAGTTTTTAAACAAGAGATCTACAAGACTAAACATATTATTTAAAACTATTTCGTGAGGTAAGCTAGTATAAAGCGTACTAAAATCAGTTGAAAATAATTTATACGTTTTTACCGCAGAATTTAGTCTAGAAACCACTTGCAAATTATTATCTACACTGCGTTTAAATCATTTGCTAGACCTATACTCGAATATTCGAGTCAAGTTTGGTGCCCTTATTTATTTAAAGACATTGATACAATTGAAAGAGTTCAGCTTTATTTTACGCGAAGATTATTCCAAAGATGCGGTCTTTCACATAAGTTAAATTACAAACAAAGATTAAAATTTCTGAACTTAAATTCGCTAGAAGTAAGGAGAATAAAATTTGATTTGGTGATGTGTTATAATAGAATAAACAAAATTAACGACTTAAAATTTAAAGATATTTATGAATGGGGAAATTTTCTGGGCAAAAACAATCATAATCTAAAATTGTGTTTACCCCAAGCTAAAAAAGATGTTAAAATGTTTTCTTTTGGATCACGTAGTGTTAAATACTGGAATTCATTACCTCAGCACGTGGTTCATGCCAAATCAGTTAAAATTTTTAAAAATTTGATTAATAGAGTAAACTTTGAAAATTTTACCAATTTTGATAGACACATTTATTAGTAGCCTTTATGGCTCTTTGTGTTCTCTTTGTGTTCCCTTTTATATTATTATTTGGCAGTTTGATTATTTTACTACCTTATTATTTTCAGTAGATTTTATTACATTTGCGAAGTTTTAATGTTCATTCCCATCGACTTATTTTAATATTAAACTAAACATGGGTGGCGCGGGAGCGCCACGGGGCGATTTAGCCCCGTGGCGCCGCGCCAACCATAATTAGAGAACGTGGGTAAATTTTGAAATTCAGAACCTTCTTCTTCTTCTTCTTCTTCTTCTTATTATTATTATTATTATTATTCCAACGCTCCATTCTTAAAAACGATATTCCTCATTCGTTAGTGATTGATTAAAAATAAACATGGGCTCATTAGAAAGAAGAAGGAATTACGCAACTTTCTTAGGAAGCACTTTTTTCATTTAGGTCCTTGTTATCGATTTATTGATCAAATAAAAAAATTTGAAAAACAGACAAATAAAAAATCCCAACCGCACAATAACAGCCTTTTGGCAACAATAAGGATCGTACAGAGCAGACAACCAACATCCTCTCATAGAAACCGCACAACCGCCATCTGTTTCAACCGCGCGGAAAACGGCAAAACAACAGAGTACTTTTTTTTAATTCTTGCATTACTGATGACAAAATTAATTCAAAGTTTTATTTATAAAAATTTATAAATAATACAATACAAATACAATCTTTGACAAGCGCGAAATCGCCACTTTTTCAATTTGAAGGTTATATTTGTATGTGTAAGAAACAACTATAAATTTGAAAAAGTGGCGATTTCGCGCTTGTCAAAGATTGCTGTGAGTATGATTTTTTTCAATTGACATTTCATCAAACTAAAAAAAATGCAACAGTGCTGTGTGATTAGATCAATGTATAAACAAATCATTATCATATGGTAGAAATTTTTATTTAGTGAGCAGCTGGCCAAACCAAATAATCCACATAATCTCCATCTCAGGCTAGTCCACATCTTTTCTGTCTAAACATACGCCCGGGGAAAAATCGCCCTTTTTTCCTGCTCTATTCTTAGAGCATTTTTCAAGGCTAGTTTTTTTATAAGGAAGATTGTTATAAAAGGTTTATACAATAATAAAGTTTTTATAACAAATAACCAAACGTAGCTGCTGCAGTTTGATGACGTGACTAATTTACACACGCCCACATGACTTTCATGAGGAGAATTTTTTTCGTTCACACAACAACAATTTTTAGAAAATTTCATGCGTTTATGCAAATTAAAAGTTATAAATCAAATGTTAAGGTTTCTCTTGATTGTTTTTACTGCAAAGCGTTCAGTAGTAAACTAATTGCACTAAAAACTAATTGCAGTACATAGCAAAAATTACTGTTTTTTACCTGCATAAAAATTATTTGTGAATTATTAGTATTATAATATTTGATAATATTTAAATGACAAGAAAATTCGACAAATTGACAAAAAGCAGAAAAAATGATGTTTTTGTTTTTAATTTATGTGAATGAAATTCTAAAATTATAAAAAATCTAAAGCAAATTTATTTCAAAAAATATTTCAAAATTGATTCAGAATGAGGTTTCTACCTTATCTCTGTCAAAGAGACCAATTGAGCCTTAACCAATTGCCCCACAACACCATCGCGGAATCTAGCTCAAAAGAAGATATTTAAACAAATACTTCGTATTAATTCGAATCTAATTGGCTGATAAAGTGACATCAGATTCTGGTGATTTGTATGGTTACTTAATGGGAGCATTTTTTAGTCCAAGGAACAAATGTTGCAGCAACGTTGGGTTTACCTTTAGTTTTAGTAAATTATAACTTATTTATCCATGGCTTTTGATTGTCATATATATGTGTTAAATTTTATGTAGGTTTTGTTCGTTTTCTAGCTTAACTGGGGTGCATTACCTGCTTGCTGAAATGCTTATAATGTATTTCGCCAAAAAAATATCATCTGCTATTTGCACACAAAACTATAATTTTTTGACATTTAAACGCAGAATCATGGCATAAGCTCCTAGTAAAAAAACGAATTTTGTAATAATACAAATTTATTTCATTTCAATCTACCGTAGTAGGAACGATTAAAAGTTCCAACTTTTAATTTTTTTTATGGATTTATTAGTTCTTTCCATATTGAAATGATTGGAAATAAATAAAATAAAACATTTCTGTGACTAATTATATTTATTTTGAATTTAAAAGTCACAATAAACCGTGTTTTATGCCGATTGTGACTCAATCCACAATAGTGAGTTTTAACCGGTTGTGTTTTATGGGGCCGCCGCATAAGAGTACTGCACAAAACAGTACCGGGTTTTGCAAAAGAATATGCATGAAAAAGTACGCCACAAAATTGTGCTGTCAAAAAAACAATACGGCACATAAGAGTTTTGTGTGAATTGAGTTTGCTACACCACACGACTCTGACACAATACAGTACTGGCACGAAAGACTACTGGACAAAAAAGTAATATATTCACGTTTTCAGAGTCTGCCTTTAACTAAAAACAGTACTGCCGCAAATGAGTACTGAAGAAATAACTTAATGTTAACACGATTACTATTAACAGCTGCTTAACTTTTTTACAATAAAAATCAAAGAGCAGCGTTTTATATAACAAACTCTTTTATTTTTAATATACCATTTAATAAAGTTTTTTTTTAATTTTTCTTGTTTATAATTACTTAAAGGTAAACCAAACGTAGCTGCAACACTGGGGCAAAAACTACGGTTTTTTACTTACATAAAAATTATATTTTTGAATATCCAAATGAAAAAAAAATTGGACAAAGTGGCAAAAAGCAGAAAACAGCTGATGTTTTTGTTTTAAATTTATGTGAACGAAATTCTAAAATAATAAAAAAATCTTTAAAAAAATTTATTAACATAAAAAAAATTGGTTTTATGGGGGTTAGAACTCGTTACCATTGTCAAAGCGGTAACGCCTTAACTGATTGCGCCACGTCACCATCTAAAAATCGAGTTCAAAAACACATATTTAAACAACTCCGTATTTAATCGAATCTAATTGGCTGATAAAGTAACGTCAGATTCTCGTGATTTAAGTGGTTATTTAAGGGAGGAAACGACAATTTTTTAGTTCAACGAACAATTGTTGCAGCCACGTTGGGTTTACCTTTAGTGAGCGTAAGCGGCACTGTGAGCCTTTTCGGCTGTTTAATTTAAGTATAGCTTTGACCGCGCCCACCGAAGGTACTTTTTAATAATTATTTTTACATTTTAAACATTTTTACGTTTTTACTGGTACTGTAGCTAAACTGTGGGTTTTTCCTGTTTTGTAAAAAATTAGTTTTCTTTAGAAAACGAAATTAAAAAATCGTAGTCAACAAAATACGCTTCATTACTAAGTTTCTTCCTACCATCCGAAGTTTGCTCATGTTCCTTTCAGGTTAGACAAAATTTTCTGACACTTAAACTTTGGTATGGAAAAAATAGTGATGTTACCTAAGCTCTTTATTAAGAAGCTTTAGAGAAACTCTCAGAGCCCCAAAGCTACGCCCTATTTTAATTAATTTACAAAAAATTTTAAAAAATAATGCCATAGAATATTTTGTCAAGACCGTTTTATAATGGAATTCTAAAGTTACGAACAAACTTTTCAGATTTGTGTTGTGTTGTGAAGTGAGTGTTGTGAAAGCATAAATAACGGAATTCTAAAGTTACAAACGTACTTTTCATATGTGTTGTATTGTGTTGTGAAGTGAGTGTTGTGAACGAATAAATAACGGGATTCTAAAGTTACGAACGCATTTTTCACATTTGTGTTGTGTTGTGAAGTGAGTGTTGTGAACGCATAAATAACGGAATTCTAAAGTTACGAACGCAGTTTTTATATTTTTAGGTGGCATTGGCTAAAAATGTAATTACCTCTCCCTCCATCAAGATCTTTATTAACAAAATTAAAAAAGCTTTAACCTTAACAAATACTTCCTATGAACCTTCCCATAACCTTGATTGCCTGTACAGTGTTTTAATTTCTCAATATAGTATTTTTTATTTGTTTTTAAAATGTTTTATTTGAGTAATTCTAGATGTATAAAATTCTTAAGTTAAGTGTCTATGTGTATTGTTATATGTTTAGATCTGTACAAAAACATGTAAACTAAACTCATAAAGCGCAATTAACCAAGGATTAACCAAAAATTGGGATGGGCGTCTTTTGTTCATGGACAAAGAGAGAATCGGATTTTGCATAGAAGAAGAAGA
>JASAMX010027619.1:0-17128 GCA_030248175.1 Microlaimidae sp. YZB2_3 | reverse complement strand
ATGAATTGTCAAAACGTTTCACTATGAATATAATAACCGCGTTATTTTTCGTGTTTGTTGAAATTTTAAAAAAATTGTTAGAAACTATTTCACCTGACGATGGTATTAGAAAAATGAAGCGCATATCACGGTTTACTACCAGATCGTTAGATTTAGCTTTTAGCGGCCTTGTTTGCTATTGTTTTGCTTAGTTTTTAAACACTGGATCTAAGAGTTTTTTAAGCAAAAAAGCTTCTAAGAAAGCTTATAAGGTTCGTTTATCAAAGATGATTAAACGCATATCTTGTTAATTACTCTTAGTGCTACAGAAAAAATCTATAAATTTTATCCACTAAAAATTTATCCTAAAATAATTAATTAGATATAAAAATAAATTACCATATTAAAAATGGGGTGTTAAACATACAAGAACATTGTCAATAAATTGGACAGGACAAGCCTAAGTTTTTTAGTGATATGTGCATCGCATAAATTTGTTACGGCGTTATTAAGATGTAAAAAACATTAAAACTCAAGTTTTACCGTTAGATTTGCTTCGTTCACATGATTTTAGTATCAACCATACCATAACCACAAAATTATTTAGCACAACGCTTGTAAAACAAGCAGCGCTTGTAGCATTCCATTTTTCTTGGTTACGTTTTTTGTGTATTTTTTAGGTCCTTGGTGTTTTTACAAAGGATATAATAAATTTCTGTCACGTGCTCGATGTTTTGAAAAAGTGCGGTACAAAACGATCTGAGCCTTGTTTGACCCCGAGTCAATGGCCGTTTAAAGACCTATCTATCGGTAATTTTTTATAATTTTTAAGTCATGTACAATATATTTTTTAAATATTGTAAAATAAATTTCAGGATTGAAATTAGTGTGCTCAATCCCAAACTGTCTTAAAATTAAACAAAGTCTTAATGTCTCGATCCTAAAGTCAAATTGAAATTTTAAAAAAAAAGATTCCATGGGACATCCTTAGGCTCGACCAACGCAATTGCACAAAAACAGGGGGCCTATGGACTTAGGAAAATTGAAAAATTTTTTGTCGTTGATATGGCTTAAACTTATTGGTTAGAATAATTAGTCAGATGAAAAGCCAGAATCATTATGCCTTTTTTTGAAAGATCAACATGAAAATCTTTATACTGGACAACGCATTTTCACCAAAAGGGGTATGGAACCTTCTCCTCAACCGCAGAACAAATCAGGTTAAATGAAGTATCATTGCAAAGCTTACAATTTGAGGGATGTTATAAAGGGGTTAAATATTTAAAAAAATAACATAGACATTTTTAATCTGGACAACACATTTTTACCAGTGAGGGCCCTAAAATTTTTAAAAGTTAAATTTTTCTATTTCTAATTGTTGCTATTGCCATTTCTATTTATTACAAATAGCTAATAAAAACAAAAAACCAGTCCTATCATTTTTTTTGGAAAAATTAACACAAACATTTTTATGCTGGACAACGATTTTTTTTTAAAAAATTAGAATGGTTCCTCCTCCTTAACTATGGTTGAATTATATCTGGCTGACGCTGAAAATTAGAATGCAGACATGAGGGGACCAATTAAAATTGTGCGGTAATGACGTTTTTCAAAAATAAACAAATAAGAACGCAGAATTTTTTTTAAATCCCACCTTTTCACAAAATATACAAAAATTAACCAACTTTAGCCCTTAAAAAATTTCCATTTAGGTTACAAATTAAGTAATTTGATAAATAATTAATAAAATTCAGTTTTTAATCTTTGTTATTACTCTGCTTTAGTGAAAAATTTTGAATGTTTTTGTTGTTAAATAGTCGATTCAATATTGCAAATATCGCGGTCAGCTAGATTTTATTTGCCTATGGAAAAAGATTTTTTGGCTACATGAGATATCATTGGAAAGCTAACAGTTCAGAAAGTGGGTTGAAATTTTAAAAAAAATCCCATAGCCATCAGAGGCCGGTCCACTAAACGCGTGCTGACTGGGTGCCTATGTTAGCACGTTGTTTAAAACACTTGATAATAATTTAAATTTTGGTGTTTTTTTTCGAAGAAATCTTATGAGATAAATGGGATAAATTAAAATTTAAACTGTTTTTACAGATTTGATTTAAACAAAACTTAATAAAGCCATAACCCCTACTTCGATAATTTGCTTACTCTTACCTAGGACTTATTGCCTTATGAACTTGTATTTATAACTAATATGCATAAAATTAATAAAATATAAATTTATGCCCAACCGAAAAAAAGTTATTTAAGATTTATTAAGAAAAAAAATCCAAAAACTAAAACGTTATCAAGAGTTTTAGACAACGTGCTAACATAGCACCTAGTCAGCACGCGTTTAGTGGAAAGGGCCCCTATGCTGGACAACGCCTTTTTACCAAAAAGACGGAAGGGATCATCCTTACTAACTACCAAACGAAGTCAGTTAAATAAGATATCATTGCAAAGCTTATAGTTCAGGGAATTATTATAAAAGGCTTAAATTTCAAAATGAATGAAATGAATCTCAAAATTACAGATTATAATTATTTGTCAGCCGTGGCTGACACGGGCTAGTTGTAATATTTAAAAAACTATAATGTATTTAAAAATTATATTATTTAAAAAGTATTATGAATTTTTTTAAAATTGTCGATTTTATAATTTTAAAAAAATACTGGCGTTTTTTTAAATGTTTAAAAAAATTTACTTTCAAAATTAAAAAAAGACTTGATTTTTTGAAAAGCTTCCTGTTGATTTTTGCTATTAGCGTTAACTTTTTGATTTTTTAAATATATTACCGACGATTTTTGGAAAAAAAATATCGTCGATTTTTGATATTTTTTAAATCAATGATATTTTAGTGTGTTTCCTTTTTTTGTGAAAATTTATTGTGAATTTATTCTAATTTTTTAAATAAAATAATGTTAAAAATTAAAAAAAATGATTATTTGTGTTTGATCTTTGAATTATTTTATTTTACTATTGGGCATTTAGCTTAATACATACTAATTAATGTGTATAGCGACGCTTTATTTTTTAGATCTGAAAAGTATTGCTGTTCAAGTTTATGAATTAAAGATGAAACAAAATTGGAGTGAAAAATACGAATACGCGAGGGATCTGTTTAAATCCGGTGAAGTATTTTATTGTCTTAGAGATCAAAAAGCGGATCTTCTGGGTATGTTACAATTTTAAAATTTAGTGATAATAGCAGATAGAATAATTCTCACTAAATTGCTTTAATTTGACTGATTACTACATGTGCCGTCATTTATTTTTTTTAAACAAATAAGGTGGCCACGTTTTGTTTGTATTTGGTTGCATGTTAATGTACGTGAACTAATAAAAAATTACAGCTGGTTTGTTCAGTTGTCTACTAAATAACAAAAGGAGATTGTCTTAAAAATTTTTTTATTAAAATCAACTAAACAACCCAGCTATACTTTTTTATAGCAGGATGAAACAGATGAAATTCGGCTTACGGAAATATGAAAATCTTAAAATCACCCGTTTTGACTTAGGAAATTGTATTTATGTGTCTTAATCTGTTCCATTGACATTTCCATCGCATTGGCCGGGTGCTACAATAAAACCTTATACTACCAAAGTGAAAACTTCGTCCCACGGTGGTAGTATCTCTGATCGTTTTGGGGTGTAAACTTTACGGCGGTTAACTCTACGTATCACCTAGGTCATTCCTAGGTGGTAAACAGAGTACTTTATGCAAAATAAAAATTTCCCTAATTGGTACCAGCTGTAACCATCTTAATTAGTGATGTTCCCATGAGCTCCGGAGCGAAGCTTCACTTTTAAAAGTCTCAGGGCAACCCTCACAGATCCGAAGCTCTGCAGTATTTATGAATAACTAAAAAGTAATGTAATAAATTATTTTGTAAACGACATTTTTTTAAAAACTTATTTTAAACTATAAAACAGTCATAATATTTTTAAATGTTTCAGACTTAACTTAGCTTACCTTACTGGTTTAGCACTTATGCAAATTTTAACCATGCATAATCACGTGCCAGCTAGGTATGCTATGGTAGGGAACGGCCCATTTCGCTCCCGCCACTTCGCTCCTAACCCATTTCGCTCCCAGAAAATTTTCGCAAATTTATTATTTTTTTGTTGGGACCAACCTCGCTCTTGGCCTATTTCAGCCAATTTTATAAATTTATCACAAAAAAATTTATTTGATTTTTAGATTTCGCTTAGGCTTGGGAAAATGTAAGGTTTCCATTTTTAAGAGCGTCGTAAAAAATGAGTTCACAAAATTTGTCAGGAGCGAAGTGGGCCGGGAGCGAAGTGGCGGGAGTGAAGTGTCCCCAATTCGCTATGGTATGGTTATAAAAGTAAACCGACGTGAAGTTTATTCACCACAATGGTCAGAGAAAGATACCACCTTCGTTGAACGAAACGAAGATATCACCATGGTAGAAGAAAAGTTTTACCATTGTAACCTTGTAGGAACGCGCTAAAAACTGTAAATCTGAAAAAGAAGCTTTGCTATTGTCATGTTGTGAGCATGATTTTTTAAACTTTCGATGCTCCGTAGTATACATATAGAAACTACGACATGATTGTGGAGCTGATTTAGCTGATTTAGCGAATGAAAAAATTCCCTTTAGTCCACATACGTTAACAAAAAACAACTCTAAATTTTTTGTTTGAACATGCACCTTAGATAAAATCGGTCTAAAAATACACCAGCAAGAATGTATAAGAGTAAACTGATGTTCTAATTATTGGTTAAACAATCCACGTACGGATTTTTGATTATGTAAATATAAAATATGAACGGAAAATTCCTAAATAAATTTTTATACATAATACTGTCAAAAAATTTAAATTAATATTTAAAAAAAATCCATAGTCTATAGAAAAATGATGCGGACTGGCCACAAAACTTGAGCTTTTAAAGGTTATCTCCATAACCGAGGTAAAGTATGTACGGGACATAATATCGGAGCATAGCTCAAACTCTTAGCTATTTTTTAAAAAGGCTAGAAAAAGTTTTTTTCTATGACGTCATCACTACAGTCGATGCAGAGAAAAAACCTGGACCAAAAAAACACAAAACTTTTTTGTTAGTACGAGATAAGAAACGCCGCTTGGTACACTATTAGAACATACGAGTTTTTCTAAAAAATAGAATAGTTTTTTCAATTTTTTTATGATGCATTGAATAGGCGCGATTTTCGCGATTTTTCGTCAAATTAATACATTGCAAAAAGATAGCTTTTGTTCCGTTTCCTGCTCGAAATGTGTAAAATTTTGATAATATTGTTATATATAAAATGTACGCCGTTTTTATTCCTTATTTTTGACCCAAAGATTTTGGGGGGTTGACCCGCCGGGGGCTAGGGGTGGTAAACACAAATGCCAAAAATTTTTTTTGAAATTTTTTTTCAAAACCATTAAAAACCTACAATTTATCAAAAAAATGACATTTTATTTTAGATTTGTGTCAAAAAACCTTATATTAACCTTACAATAAGTTGTCAAAAATTATAAATTTTAAATTTAGAAGCACTTCAAGCCCGTATGCTATGCTGGCAGCAGCTAACCTTTAAATTAAAAAAAGCCCTTTAACCCTTTTTTTCAAATTTCTAGGTTATTTGGTCAAAAAAACATATTTTTAAAGTTAAAATCCTACTACAAAATTGCCAAATACCGCAACTAAACATTGGTTTTTTTCAGTGTTTTCTTACTTGCAAACATGTTTCCTCGTTTGTCAACACAAACAAAATTTCTAATAACTATGTTTCCCAACTTATGCCAATATCCAAATGTAATTTTTTGAATTAATGCTATTTTTGTGTAAAAACGTTTGAATCTGCGATCTGGTTTGAATTGCGTCATTTTAAAATTGCCGAAGAACCAATAAAAATCATCAATTATGACGTTGTGACAAAAATTTGCACGACGTAGGAAGCTGGCGACAAACATTTTTGAATTTAAACGAAAACTTATTTTGCGTTTTATGGAGTTATTTGGACGACTTTTAAATGTTTTAAATTAAAATAAACTAAAAAAATTTAAAACTAATCTTTTAAAGTTTATTATTCTTGTAAAACTTTTAAATTTAAAGATTTATTGCTATCAGCATACGAACTTGAATGCTTCCAAATTTTAAATTCGTTATTTTTGATAGTTTATTATTAGCTTAATATCAGGTTTTTGACACAAACCTAAAATCAAAAGTCGTTATTTTTTGATAAATTTACGTTTATAATGGTTTTGAAAAAAAAATTTAAAAAATATTTTTGGAATTTCTGTTTGGCCCCCCTAGCCCCCGGGGGGTCACCCCCCTAAAAAAATGTTTAGGTCAAGGGTAAGGATAAAATACGGCGGACATTTAATATACAAAAATATGATCAAAATCGTACACACGTCGAGCAGGAAGCAAAACAAAAGCTATCTTTTTGCAGTGTATTAATTTGGCGAAAAATCACGAAAACGGTGCGCATTCAACGCATCATAACAAAAATTTGAGCTAGCCGATTTCGCGGAAATTTTCAGAGAAACATCAAAAAAGTAAATGATCTAACAGCATACCAGGCGGGAAAAGTAATTTTTTCTAGCGTTCTTAAAAGATAGCTAAAAGTTTGAGCTATGCTCCGATATATGTCTCGTACATAATCTCCCTTATGTTATCAAGATATAATGTTTCAAAGTTCGAGTTTTGTCGCCAGTCCGCATTATTTTTGTATCGAGTATAGTTTTATTTCAGTTTTAACATATAAAATATTTAAATGTCATATTTAACAAAAATCGTATAATATTTGAGTGAACACCCAGGATGTTTAGTGTTCCGTGTAATTTTTTCAGTGTAATTTAATGAATTCTTTTTGTAATTCTTATAATCTTAAACTTCTCCTGGAATTTCGCGGGATGCGTTATTTTGTTGCTTAATTGAACGCCTAAAAAATCAAGGATGTTTTGTGTTTAAAAATTTTTTAAAATTTTTTTGTATTTTAAAATTTTTTTTATAAACGTTGCTACTTAAGTTGCCTTTAAAATTTTTCTGAATGGTTTATTTTGATGGATTCTAGGACACGAGGGTACTGGAAACGAGGGTACTGGACACGAGGGTACTGGACACGAGGGTACTGGACACGAGGGTACTACTGAGCTAAAAAAAAATACGTTTGCCACAAATATGTAAATTTTTTAGACTAAATGAGCTGAACTGAACTAAACTAAATTTTAATCGTTTAAACGTGTAGACAATTAAACGTTACATAAAATCGCTTGTTTTTTAATTATAAATAAGATTTTTTCTTGCTTAAATATAATACAAGTTAATAATAAAAAACTACGTAAATAGTTTAAAAAACATCATACTGAAACACGAAATTTTTAAAGGTTATTTTACACACAGTTTGTACCATTGCTTTTTAATAAAAATAATGTTTGAAACTATCTCCGAATCTCTGGAGCTTTAAAACCCTGCCTTTAAAAAAACCAAAGAAGTAATATTAAACAATGAGAACCCCAAAAAAGTTATTTAATTACTGTTTTTGTTTTTTTTTCTAAAACATATACTCGTACGAAAATACAAAGCAAATTGCAGTTTTTTTGCTGTCATTTTTTATTTAGACTATTTTCATCGACTCTTGATTAAAATAAATGAGTTTTTTTTTTTGATAAAATCTTTGGAAAAAATAACTTCTGCAAAAGTAGCAGTAAAAATGTAAAAAATAACTTCTTGCCTTTTTAATTTACTCTAGCTTAAGGAATTCACTTGAACACGTGTTGATCATTTAAGACAAGGCAAACAAAATGTGCTTTTAATAATAAAAAAATTGTAAGATTTTTCATGTATGATATTTTATGCATTTCAATGTAAGTATAAAGTCGTGAGTAAAATATTCAAACAACGGATCTTTGGGAGTCTTCGAAACCCATTGCACGGTAAACTTTATTTCCCTAAGCCTAAGCAAAACCCAAAAATTAAGCTAAACTTTATCATAATATTTCAAAAATAGTGTTTTTTTAAAAAATACCGAATAATTTACTGTTAAAAAAGGCAAGCAATTGTTTTTCGGAAAATATTTTACTAAAATGTTTTTTAAATGTTATTAATAGCAAAATTATTAATTCATTTTTTCTACACTCCACGAAAAATAACCACAAAAATTTTTTGACAGCACAATTAAAGCATAACAACATTTTTAATGTTTATTATCTTTAGAGTCATCTCATAAATTTTCAGCATTTTTAAAGCAATTATTATATAAAAACATGCAAGAAAATGTAGACAAATTACACGAAAATGTTTTAATGTTATAAGATTATTATTTTTGTTTTATGTCTTCTCAAAAATTTTATTTTTATAATGCTACATTTTATAAGTCGGTCAAACAAACTATGATATTTAAGTAAAACAAACTATTGTTATGCAATAAGTTTATCCCGATTTATGCGGGAAGGTTACTTTTTTGCTCGTCAGTACCCTCGTGTCCAGTACCCTCGTGTCCCCCTTGCATAATGAATCGATTTTGCTGCGAGGTTGTGGTGAACGCAATTTTTTTAAGCCCAGTACCTTCGTGTCCAGTACCCTCGTGTTCAGTACCCTCGTGTCCAGTACCCTCGTGTCCAGTACCCTCGTGTCCCGTTCCCATTTCGATGTCTTAATTTCACAGTTAAAGCAATTCAGGACGTTTAGTAATCGCTTTTAATTCTACTTTTAATAACTGAAGAAATTTTTTAGCTGCAATTCTGTAGTTTTTTTTTACTAGATCTTGATTTATCAAAGATGTTTGGTAATACAAAAATCAATAAACTACAATGTTAAAGTATGCGTGAGCCTCGAAAAAAATTTCTAAAATTATGTGAGCGTTTCAAAAACGCGAATTCATTTATTCTAATTAAATTGAATAAGTGTTAAAATTTGGTGGTGATCGGTCCACGCGATTATTTCTAAAATTTGTTTTTGCAAGGTCACAAGACTTTGTTATCATTACAATCTTGCCTAAAACTTGTATTATATATATTATAACTTGTATTATTATACTATATTATTACCAATTATATTGATGTTTGTAACTGTGTTATTTAGCCAGAATTCTAATATAAACACTAAATCGTATTCATAATGCAAGGGGGACACGAGGATACTGGACACGAGGGTACTGACCGCAAGGCAAAAAAGTAACCTTCCCGCATAAATAGGGATAAACATATTGCATAACAATCATTTGTTTACTTTAAATATTCATTAGTTATTTTAACCAACTTATAAAATTTGTAGCATTATAAAAATAAAATTTTTGAGAAGACATAAAACAAAAATAATAATATTATAACATTAAAACATTTTCGTGTAATTTGTCTACATTTTCTTGCATGTTTTATATAATAATTGCTTTAAATATGCTGAGAATTTATGAGATGACTCTAAAGATAATAAACATAAAAAATGTTGTTATGCTTTTAATCTTGCTGTCAAAAAATTTTTGTGGTTATTTTTAGATCAAGTGTAGAAAAAAAAAAAAAAAAAAAAAAAAAAAAAATTAATTTTAATAATTTTGCTATTAATAACATTTTAAAAAACATTTAGTAAAATATTTTCCGAAAAACAATTGCTTGCCTTTTTAACAGTAAATTATTCATTTATTATTAAAAGTACACTATTTTTGAAATATTATGATAAAGTTTAGCTTAATTTTTGGGTTTTGCTTAGGCTTAGGGAAATAAAGTTTACCGTGCAATGGGTGGAGAAACTGCAAAAGATACCATTGTTTGAATATTTTCTCACGACTTATACTTACATTGAAATGCATAAAATCTTAGTACATGAAAAATCTTACAATTTTTTTTTTATTATTAAAAGCACATTTTGTTTGCCTTGTCTTAAATGATCAACACGTGTTCAAGTGAATTCCTTAAGCTAGAGTAAATTAAAAAGGCAAGAAGTTATTTTTTTACATTTTTACTGCTACTTTTTTTGCAGAAGTTATTTTTTTCCAAAGATTTTATAAAAAAAAAAACTCATTTATTTTAATCAAGAGTCGATGAAAATAGTCTAAATAAAAAATTACAGCAAAAAAAACTGCAATTTGCTTTGTCTTTTCGTCATTATGTTTAAAAAAAAAACAAAAACAGTAATTAAATAACTTTTGGGGTTCTCATTTTTTTTTTTTTGTTTAATATTACTTTCTTTGTGTTTTTTTAAAGGCAGCATTTTTAAAGTTCCAAGAAATTGGAGATAGTTTCAAACATTATTTTATTAAAAAGCAATGGTATAAACTGTGTGTAAAATAACTTTGGAACCATGTCGAGTATGATGTTTTTAAACTTTTCGTGTTTTTTTTCTTGTTTGGCAAGAAAAATTGTTTAAAAAAAAGGTTTTGACGTTTTGTCCCGTTACGTAATTGTTGTAGCAGCTCTTGTCAAAATTCGTTTTGTGGCAAGTTTTTTTAGCTAGTTTGTGTAGTCCTTTGTCTGTGTGTCTGTTTGTCTGTGTGTGGTGGTGAGAGTTTTGATTTTGAACCTTTTTCGGCGTCTGCAGCTCGGGGGTGTGATGATTCCTGAATCGGACCACTCCTCGTGTCCTTCTCATATTAAGTTTTTGTGTTATTAGTTGAAGTAAAACTATAGTCTATACAAAAATAATGCGGACTGGCGACAAAACTAGAACTTTGAAAGGTTATATCTCCATAACGGGGAATGTGTACAGGACATAATCGGAGCATAGCTCAAACTCTTGGCTATCTTTTAAAAAGGTTAGAAAAAAATTGTCTTTCGATGACGTCATCACTACGGCCGATGCGGTAAAAAAACCTGGTCACAAAAAAAATACAAACTATTAGTACGAGATGAGAAATGCCGCTCGGTATGCGGTTAAAACATATATTTTTTCGAGTTTTTGCTGAAAATTTGGACGAAATCTGCTTGCTGAAACTTTTTAATGATGCGTTGAATGCGCGGGGTTTTCGGGATTTTTCGCCAAATTAATACATTACAAAAATAGCTTTTGTTTTGCTTCCTGCTCGACGTGTGTACGATTTGGATCCTATTGTTGTCCGCCGTTTTTTATTTAATCTTGACCTAAATTTTTTTTGGGGTTTGACCCCCAGGGGCTAGGGGGGGGGGCAAACACAAGTGCTATTTTTGTATTAGTTTTAAAAATAATTAAAAGGTCAAAATTCAAAAAGTCAAAATTTTTTGTAATTTAAATTTTTTAAAACAAATTTAAAACGATAAATATAAATTTTAAATGTATCTCCAATTTTAATAAGCTGAAAATCGCTTTTTTAAGGGGAGGAGCTCCCTCCGTTTTAAATGGCCGGAGCTCCGGAGCATAATATTGGAGGGTAGGAACATCACTACTCCTAACACCATGAAATTTTTTTTGTAATACGTCATGATTGATGATTTTTATTGGCTTTTCGGCAAATGACGCTTTTCACACGAGATCGCGGATTCAACCGTTTTTACACGAGAAATAGCACTACTTCAAAAATTAGATTTGGATATTGGATAAAAGAGAGATGAGTATTTTTTGACTGTAATATTTGGCAAATTTGTAGTGGAATTTTAATTTTGAAAATATATTTTTCTAACCAAATAACCTAGAAATTCGAAAAAAAATGAACTTTTAAAGCTTGATTTTTGGAAAAGTTTTTAATTTAAAGGCTTGCTGCTGCCAGGATATAGGCTTGGGGTGCTTCCAAATTTTAAATTTATCATTTTGACAGCTTATTGTAAGCTTAATATTAGGTTTTTTTGACACAAACCTAAAATCAAAAGTCGTTATTTTTTGATAAACTTTACGTTAATGATTTTTTGAAAAAAATTGAAAAATTTTTTCGGCATTTGTGTTTGGACTTCCCCTTTACCTAGCCACCGGGGGGTCAACCCTATTGGAAAAAGAATGAGAGGGCATACTTTTTAGTATATAAGTATTATCAAAATTTTAGCCGTACAACGGAACAAAGCTATCTTTTTGCAATGTATTAATTAACAAATCGCAAAAATCGCGCCTATTAAATATCATCATAAAAAAATTGAAAAACTATTCTATTTTTTAGAAAAAACTCGTATGTTCTAATCATGTTACCAAGCGGCGTTTCTTATCTCGTACTAATAAAAAAGTTTTGTGTTTTTGGCCCAGGTTTTTTCTTTTCCATTTCGACTATTAGTGATGACGTCATAAAAAACTTTTTCTAGCCTTTTTAAAAAATAGCTTAGAGTTATAGAGCTATGCTCCGATATTATGTCCCGTACATACTTACCTCAGTTATGAATAACCTAAACTTCAAGTTTTGTGGCGAGTCCGCATCATTTTATTATAGACTATGGATTTTTTTTAAATATTAATTTAAATTTTTTGACAGTATTATGTATAAAAATTTATTAGGAATTTTCCATTTCATATTTTATATTTACATTAATCAAAAATCCGTACGTCAATTGTTAACCAATAATTAAAACATCAGTTTACTCTATACATTCTTGCTGGTGTATTTTTAGACCGATTTTATCTAGGTGCATGTTCAAACAAAAAATTTAGAGTTGTTTTTTGTTAACGTATGTGAACTAAAGGGAATTTTTTCATTCGCTAAATCAGCTAAATCAGCTCCACAATCATGTCGTAGTTTACTTACTGTATACTACGGAGCATCGAAAGTTTAAAAAATCATGCTCACAACATGACGATGGCGAAGCTTCTTTTTCAGATTTCCAGTTTTCACGCCGTTCCTCCAGGTTACAATGGTAAAATTTTTCTTCTACCATGGTGATATCTTCGTTTCGTTCAACGAAGGTGGTATCTTCTCTGACCATTGTGGTGAATAAACCTCACGTCGGTTTACTTTTATTACCATACCATAGCGAATTGGGACGTTCGCTCCCGCCACTCGCTCCCAGCGCGCTCGCTCCTAAATTTTTTGAATTCATTTTTTACGTCGCTCTTAAAATGGAAACCTTACATCCAAGCCTAAGCGAAATCTGAAAATAGAATAATTTTTTTTGTGATTAATTTATAAAATTGGCTGAAATAGGCCAAGAGCGAGGTTGGTCCCAACAAAAAATAATAAATTTGCGAAAATTTTCTGGGAGCGAAATGGGTTAGGAGCGAAGGTGGCAACCAAAATGGGGCAGTTCCCTACCATAGCATACCTAGCTGGCACGTGATTATGCATGGTTAAAATTTGCATAAGTGCTAAACCAGTAAGGTAAGCTAAGTTGTAATACTTGAGACATTTAAAAGTATTATTATGACTGTTTTATAGTTTAAAATAAGTTTTTAAAGAAAAAATATCAGTTTGCAAAAATAATTTATTACATTACTTTTTTAGCTATTCATAAATACTGCGGAGGTTTTCGTAGCTGTGAGGGTTTGCCTGAGACTTTTTAAAAGTGAAGCTTCGCTCCGGAGCTCACGGGAACATCACTAATTAAGATAGTTACAGCTAAGCCCATTTTAGGGAAATTTTTATTTTGCATAAAGTACTCTGTTTACCACCTCAGAATGACCTAGGTGATAAGTAAAGTTAACCGCCGTAAAGTTGACACCCTAAAACGATCAGAGATACTACCACCGTGGGACGAAGTTTTCACTTTGGTCATATAAGGTTTTATTGTAGCACCCGGCCAATGCGATTGAAATGTCAATCGAACAGATTCAGACACATGAATGCAATTACGTACAAGTCAAAACGGGTCAATTTTAAGATTTTCATATTTCCGTAAGCCGAATTTCATCTGTTTCATCCTGCTATAAAAAAGTATAGCTGGGTTATTTCATTGATTTAAATTCAAAATATTTTGAGACAATCTCCTTTATTCTATTCATTAGAGCAACTGAACAAACCAGCTGTAATTTTTTATTAGTTCACGTTACATTAACATGCAACCGAATACAAACAAAACGTGGCCACCTTATTTGTTTAAAAAAAATAAATGACGGCACATGTCATAATCAGTCAAATTAAAGCAATTTAGTGAGAATTATTCTATCTGCTATTATCACTAATTTTTAAAATTGTAACATACCCAGAAGATCCGCTTTTTGATCTCTAAAGCAATAAAATACTTCACAAGATACAGAACAGATCCCTCGCGTATTCTAGTATCTTTCACTCCAATTTTGTTTAGTCTATAATTCATAAACTTGAACAGCAATACTTTTAGGATCTAAAAATTGATGCATCGCTATACACATTAATTGATATGTATTAAGCTAAATGCCCAATCGTAAAATAAAATAATTCAAAGATTGAACACCAATGATCATTTTTTTTAATTTTTAAACATTTTTTTGTTTAAAAAATTAAAATAAAATTCACAATTAAATTTTCACAAAAAAAGGAAACACACTAAAATCTCATTGATTTAAAAAATAGGAAATAATCGACAATATTTTTTTTCCAAAAATCATCCGTAATATATTTTAAAAATCAAAAAGTTAACGCTAATAGCAAAAATCAACGGGAAGCTTTTCAAAAATTCAAGTCCTTTTTTAATTTTGAAAGTAAATTTTTTTTAAACATTTAGAAAATTTCATATTTTTTTAAAATTATAAAATCGACAATTTTAAAAAAATTCATTAATATTTTTTAAATAATCTAATTTTTTAAAAAATACATTATAGTTTTTTAAATATTACAACTAGCCCGTGTCAGCCACGGCTGACAAATAATTATAATCTGTAATTTTGAGTTCATTTCCTTCATTTTTGAAATTTAAGCCTTTTATAAAAATTCCCTGAACTATAAGCTTTGCAATGATATCTTGTTTAACTGACTTTCGTTTGGTAGTTGGTAAGTCTGATCCCCTTCCGTCTTTTTGGTAAAAAGGCGTTGTCCAGCATAGGGGCCCTTTCCACTAAACGCGTGCTGACTAGGTGCTATGTTAGCACGTTGTCTAAAACTCTTGATAACGTTTAAGTTTTTGGATTTTTTTTCTTAATAAATCTTAAATAACTTTTTTCGGTTGGGCATAAGTTTATATTTTATTAATTTTATGCATATTAGTTATAAATACAAGTTCATAAGGCAATAAGTCCTAGGTAAGAGTAAGCAAATTATCGAATTAGGGGTTATGGCTTTATTAAGTTTTGTTTAAATCAAATCTGTAAAAACAGTTTAAATTTTAATTTATCCCATTTATCTCATAAGATTTCTTCGAAAAAAAACACCAAAATTAAATTATTATCAAGTGTTTTAAACAACGTGCTAACATAGCACCCAGTCAGCACGCGTTTAGTGGACCGGCCTCTGATGGCTATGGGATTTTTTTTAAAATTTCAACCCACTTTCTGAGCTGTTAGCTTTCCAATGATATCTCATGTAGCCCAATTCTTTTTCCATAGGCAAATAAAATCTAGCTGACCGCGATATTTGCAATATTGAATCGACTATTTAACAACAAAAACATTCAAAATTTTCACTAAAGCAGAGTAATAACAAAGATTAAAAACTGAATTTTATTAATTATTTATCAAATTACTTAATTTGTAACCTAAATGGAAATTTTTTAAGGGCTAAACTTGGTTAATTTTTGTGTATTTTGTGAAAAGGTGGAGTTTAAAAAAATTCTGCGTTCTTATTTGTTTATTTTTTAAAAACGTCATTACCGCACAATTTTAATTGGTCCCCTCATGTCTGCATTCTAATTTTCAGCGTCAGCCAGATATAATTCAACCATAGTTAAGGAGGAGGAACCATTCTAATTTTTGAAAAAAAAAATCGTTGTCCAGCATAAAAATGTTTATGTTAATTTTTCCAAAAAAAATGATACGCTGGCTTTTTATTTACTATTAGCTATTTGTAATAAATAGAAATGGCAATAGCAACAATTAGAAATAGAAAAATTTAACTTTTAAAAATTTTAGGGCCCTCACTGGTAAAAATGTGTTGTCCAGATTAAAAATGTCTATGTTATTTTTTAAATATTTAACCCCTTTATAACATCCCTCAAATTGTAAGCTTTGCAATGATACTTCATTTAACCTGATTTGTTCTGCGGTTGAGGAGAAGGTTCCATACCCCTTTTGGTGAAAATGCGTTGTCCAGTATAAAGATTTTCATGTTGATCTTTCAAAAAAAAGCATAATATTCTGGCTTTTCATTGACTAATTATTCTAACCAATAAGTTTAAGCCATATCAACGACAAAAAATTTTTCAATTTTCCTAAGTCCATAGGCCCCCGTTTTTGTGCAATTGCGTTGTCCAGCCTAAGGATGTCCATGGAATCTTTTTTTTAAAATTTCAATTTGACTTTAGGATTGAGACATTAAGACTTTGTTTAATTTTAAGACAGTTTGGGATTGAGCCACTAATTTCAATCCTGAAATTTATTTTACAATATTTAAAAAATATATTTGTCATCACTTAAAAATTATAAAAAATTACCGATAGATAGGTCTTTAAACGGCCATTGACTCGGGGTCAAACAAGGCTCAGAACGTTTTTTATCGCACTTTTCAAAACATCGAGCACGTGACAGAAATTTATTATATCCTTTGTAAAAACACCAAGGACCTAAAATACACAAAAAACGTAACCAAGAAAAATGGAATGCTACAAGCGCTGCTTGTTTTACAAGCGTTGTGCTAAATAATTTTGTGGTTATGGTATGGTTGATACTAAAATCATGTAAACGAAGCAAATCTGACGGTAAAACTTGAGTTTTAATGTTTTTTACATCTTAATAACACCGTAACAAATTTATGCGATGCACATATCACTAGCTTAGGCTTGTCCTGTCCAATTTATTAACAATGTTCTTGTATGTTTAACACCCATTTTTAAGATGGTATTTTATTTTTTTATCTAATTAATTATTTTAGGATAAATTTTTAGTGGATAAAATTTATAGATTTTTTCTGTAGCACTAAGAGTAATTAACAAGATATGCGTTCTAATTATTTTTTGATAAACGAACCTTATAAGCTTTCTTAAAAAGCTTTTTTGCTTAAAAAACTCTTAGATCCAGTGTTTAAAAACTAAGCAAAACAATAGCAAACAAGGCCGCTAAAAGCTAAATCTAACGATCTGGTAGTAAACCGTGATATGCGCTTCATTTTTCTAATACCATCGTCAGCTGAAATAGTTTCTAACAATTTTTTTAAAATTTCAACAAACACGAAAAATAAAGCGGTTATTATATTTATAGTGAAACGTTTTGACAATTCATACTTGA
>JASAMX010027617.1:0-16988 GCA_030248175.1 Microlaimidae sp. YZB2_3 | reverse complement strand
GGCGCGGCGCCACGGGGCTAAATCGCCCCGTGGCGCTTCCGCGCCACCCATGATAGTATTATATATTTTTGGCATGACGTCCCAAAATATGAAGCCGACAAAACCAAGTTTTTTAAAAAATGAATGTCAAACTAATTTAGTGCGACATATCAATCGTATTTATAAAGCGTCATACTTTCGAAACATCAACACAACGGGAATTTTTACACAAGCATCTTACCCGGAAAAAGGGGCGCCGTTGATCAAACTTTTCAACGGAATGAGCATCGGAACCGTGCCCAGTGCTCGATTGAAATTGTAATTCACCATGCTGTTTATGGTTTTGCAAAGCTGTTGTTGCAAAATCGGCTAAATCAAAGAGAAAAATGTTGGATTTAATTAATAATTAATATAAATATGAATAAATTATTTAATATAAATAATGAATAATGAAATGGTAAAAGTCAACATTAGCGAATGCTGTCAGACGGGCATTCAAAAATGCAACAAAGAAGAACAAAAATTTTGATTAATTTTTTTCTTTTTTGAGCTTTTGTCACGTATTACCTAAAAATTAGGTTTTGATTTAATATCCGATTGTTACAATTTTTATTATTTTTCGTAAAATTTATTAATTTTAGGCATTTAGTTAAATATTTTGTATTATTTCTGTTCTTTTTGTTCCATCTTAACGTGCAGTATACTGAATCTGGGTGTGTTTTTTTTTGTTTTTTAATTAAAACTAACAACCAACCGATGTATCAGGTCACACTGAAAAAACTACTGTATTGTGTAAGACAGTGGACCTATTCGGCGTGATGAGCTTTATAAGCAGCTCTGTGACAGTTGCAGCACAAATTAATTTGAAGCGGCTAACGAGTTTAACAAAAAACCTCTTGGTTATAATAAATGTTAGTTTTTACACATCACTTTTTAAAACAAGGCCTTTCTATAAAGAAAATTGTCTTTTTAAAAATATTTTTTGCCTGCGGTTTTACAATTTGATCTTTTCTTTATTTACTGCTGTTCTGGTAGTACTTATCAGAAACTACGCTTTTATTCTAAAAAGAAACGAACTAAATACGTAAAACATTTCTTTGCTTTAATTTTAAATTTTTATTTATAAGACAACCTCTATACACCAAACACCAAACATCATTTTTTGTATATAGTGTTTTTTGTATGGTGTTTTTTACAAATCTTACTCTTACTGTATTTTTAAAAACAAATTTGTACTCATCGTGGCAAAAACCTCTACCAACTTTCTAGATAGAAAGTTGGTAGAGGAAAGTTGGTAGTTGGTGAATGCAATAATAATCTTTACATCCTTGTGCTTTCAAAGTAAAAGATGTACAGGGTCTTCTAGCCACAAGTAGGGAACGTGGAGTCCTTGGAATTTCGGCAACTTGGAAAATGAAACCTTGGAGCTCTTAAGAAATTGGTCTGGGTTTAAAAAAAAATCAATAAAATAATAATATAAAAAAAGTACGTTTCCTCCGCTTTCTTTGGCCCCTATGACGTTCGGGTGTGGGGCCAAATTGACAATCACTTCCGCTGCCAAATCGATGCCTGTATTTCCGGGGACACTGTACAGAATTACTGGCACCGGACTTCTATCCGCTACCTTAACATTAAAAAATTATGCAAATTAATGATGTTCCCCGCCGGTATTTCCGGTGACGAGAATTACTGGCACCGGACTTCTATTATTTATTACCGTTAATACACAAAAAGTCACAATTAACCACAAAATCAACATAAATATATGACCCATAAAGTTTAAAATATTTGTGTTAAAAAATAAAAAAGGTTACAGTAACGACTATTTTATGACAATTTTGACTTTTTGTGCACAAGGTTAATAAGTTTGAAAATACTCATTTAAGAGCCGAAGCTCCAAAGCTTTTTCGTTCAAAATTACCGACAGCAACTGTTTTTCTAAAACAACAATTTACAGTTGCTCTAGAACTTTCCGAATTCGAAAAAAATGTTTTAAATCTTAAATGTAAAACTAGGAAGATCAATTAGAACAAAAATACGCTAATAAATTATTCATAAATTATTAGCGAAAATTCCCAAAATTATTTCATTCAAAGTGTTTTCCGGTCTGTTTATGAAAATACGAATTTTGGCTATTTTTTAAACTCTATATTTCTAAGATAAGTCGTTTTTGTCCACTGGTGTACCGACAAACAAAATAAAAAAACGAAATCGTGATTAATAAAACCAAGAATATATAACGCAAGAGAATGTCCGACTGTACACTAAATTTTTTACCAAAATTTTGCGAGAAAAGTCGCACTTTTGAATTCGCGTGCGACTTTTCTCCCAAAAATCCGCCTTTTTCTGCTAGTTTTCCCGCGCTGCGATTTTTAATACAGTGTTAGTTTTCTCGCAGTGGTGACTGCGACTTTTATTGCGATCTATACTGCTTTATTCGCACTGCGATTTTTTTCGCACTGCGAGTCTGACTGCACAACAAAAAAATTACAGATTCTGGTAGTTATTTTTAATAGAAGTAAAACATTTTAAAACTTGTTTTATTTTTTTTTTAAAGTTAGAAAGTTACTTTTTTTTATTAAAACTAAAAGGTTTTAACATCTTACGGTAAAAAAAACGACTTTTACTCACTTAAACACAAAATTTTCGCTCCGCTTTGTTTTTATTTTTTTTTGTTGTGCAGCCCGACTCGCAGTGCGAATAAAGCAGCATAGAGTGCGAAAGAAGTCGCAGTCCCCACTGCGAGAAAACTAACACTATGTTAAAAATCGCAGCGCGGAAAAACTTGCAGAAAATGGCGGATTTTTGCGAGAAAAGTCGCACACGAATTCGAAAATGCCACTTTTCTCGCAAAATTTTGGTCAAAAATTTAGTGTACAGTCGGACATTCTCTTGTGTTATATATTCTTGATAAAGCAAAATGATCAACTGTCATTTTAAATACAAGTGAGTGTGACTCATTCTATAGTTAATAGGGTTCTGTTTGAAATCAATGTAAAACTAGGAAGATTAATTAGAACAATAATACGCTAATAAATCATTCATAAATTATTGGCGAAAATTCCCAAAAGTATTTCATTCAAAGTGTTTTCCGGTCTATTCATGAAAATACGAATTTTGGCTATTTTTTTAAACTCTATATTTTTAAGATAAGTCGTTTTTGCCCACTGGCGACCGACAAACAAAATAAAAAAAAAACGAAATCGTGATTAATAAAGCAAAATGAGCAACTGTCATTTTAAATACAAGTGAGTGTGAGTCATTCTATACTTAATAGGGTTCTGTTTGAAATCTAAAATGAATCACAACAGTCGAATATATTTTTTACGCATTGTGGCTGATTTTTTAGTGCAACGACGAAATACTGTCCTCGCTCCTGCAAAATAAGTCAAAATAAAAAAAGCTATGAAAATTAACGTGATTGTTTAGCATTTTATACTGACTATCTTTCTATATATAAAATGAGTTCAATACACATTTACACATATTTTATACCGACTGTTGGAACGTTCTTATATTGAGTCAACAATAAAACGGATCCCTGACGAGTATGGGATTTTAATGCAAATTTTTATGATTTTTACCATTTTATAATGAGCTTCCAAGGCGGGATTGTTCATTCGACTTTTGTAAAAACATGGGGTGTATACCAAGACGGCATCAACTCCTATTTCACCGAACTTCTCGCAGAGGTTTATAGTCGCTCTCGTACCTATAAATGTTTATGTAACAACTCCTGTTGTGATGTTTTCAAAATATGACGCCTTTTAAATATGCTTTTAATGTAGAGTTGGCGCGTAATGGTGTAGCACCAAGACGGCATCAACTCCTATTTTACCGAACTTCTCGCAGAGGTTTATAGTCGCTCTCGTACTTATTGTTAAAAAAATAGAAATATTTATGTAACAACTCCCGTTGTGATGATGTTTTCAAAATATGACGCCTTTGAAATACACCTGCAATGTAGAGCTGGCGGTTGATGTGGGTTTGTTTTTGTGGGGTGTTGTGGTGTGTTTTGGGTTTGGTGTGTGTGTTGTGGTTGTGTGGGGGGTGTGTGGGTGGGTTCTTTTTTTTTGTGGGGGTTTTGTGTTGTGTGTGTTGGCGTTGTGTGTGTTTGTGGTGCTTTGTGCGGGTTGTGGGTTTGGGTGGGGGGGGTGTTGCCCGTGTTGCAGCAAAACAATCAAACAAACAAAAAAAAAACAAACAAACAAACAATCGCTTCGCATTCTTTCTTTCAAAAACTCGAATTTACTTCATATTTCCGAACGGCGTTGGTGTTGTTTCTGGTGGTGGGGGGTTGGGGGTTATACTCATAGATGAGCAGGGGGAGGGGGTTGGAGGGTTATACCATCAAAAAATCCCGATTATAGCCGACACCCCCCCCCCCTAAAATTTGGGAGTACCCCGGACACCCATAATTTGAGGGTCCCAGTACTAAAAACGCTAAAAATGGGGGTATTTGAGGTATACCCCAAAAAAAATTTTTTTGACACCCCCCCCAAATATTGGGGGTCGGGTATACGCAAAAATCCGAAATCCCAAAATCCGAGAGGCTGCTCACCTATGGTTATGCCCCCCAAAAATTCTAATTACTGCTGACACCCCCCCCTAAACTTTGAGGGTACCTCGGACACCACCCCCCTCCTAAAATTTAGGGAGTCCCACAGTACTAAAAACGCCAACATGGGGTATTTAAGTTATATCCCAAATTTGGGTGGGTTTGGGGGGATTGGTACCTCGGACACCTGGGGGGGTGTTGCTATCTTCCCGGGGGGTGGGAAACAGCCGATACCACTTTCTCTCAAAATTTCGGGGCCCCAGTACAAAAGTTAAAAATATTATTTGGGAGATACCCATTTGACAAAAATTTCGGTATGCCTCAAAATCCGGAAGGTTTTTGACTTTCCCAAAATCACAACTTGACTGTATAATTTTTTTTTTTATTTTTAGTGAAATTTTTTTATTAGTACGGTGTTTTTTTTTATTTTAGTGTTTTTTTTGTGTTGGATTTGTATGTATAATTTTTTTTTTTATATATTTAGGAAAAATTTTTTTACTTTCAGCTCCAGGACTGGTTATAAGCAATTTTGCCCTTTTCGGTACGAGGAAACAGATAACCCCCCTAAAATTTGAGGAGTCCCAGTATTAAAAACGGTATTTGGGAGATACCTCCCCGAAAAAATTCTAGTATAATCGCAAAGTCCAGAAGACCGCCAAACTTGGCGGCAACAGATAGCAACAGATATAGTGTGTGTTTGCAAAAGGTGTTCTATTATGACAAGAGTTGTTGTTGTTTTTTGGCAATCCGAGCATAAGGCTGGTTTATTTGAGTCCTTTGAACAAAGTCCAAAGGACAATTTTAGAAAAGATAAAACGTCTTTTGGACAAGCGGAAACGTCATTTGGATTTTTTCCTTTGGACGAAGTATGAATGCTACTTAGAATTTGTCCTTTGGACAAAGTCCAAAGGACAAAATCCAAAGGGAAAAGTCCAAAGGACAAGAAAGTATGAACACGTTGTCCTTTGGATTTTGTCCTTTGGACAAAGTCCAAAGGACGTTTTGACGCTGTATTTGTCCTTTGAACAAAGTCAAAAGGACTTTTGTCCTTCGGACTTTGTCCAAAGGACGTTTTGTCATAAGTATGAACCAGCCTTAATGCTCTGGATTGCCAATAACAACAACAACAATGTTCCACATGAAATTTAAAAAAAAATTCCAAACTTTTTTTGTTCGTATGAAATAAAAAAAAAACTTCAAAAACTTCACAAAAAATTCTTTTACTTTCAGCTCCGGCACCGGCGATAAGCAATTTTTCCCCTTTGGGTACCAGGGAACGCGCGAATGCGACCAGTTTCACCTTTTCCTCGTCGCTCAAATAGGGAAACTCCCCGTTGGAACCCAAAACCACATAGCCTATAAAGGTCAATTATTATTATTATACAATTATTAATTAAATTTAGTTTAAATTTATTTTTAATAAAATTTAAATATAAAACCAGCAGTCGCTATAGTTAGTACAAAGGATGTGCACCTACTAAATAATTTATTCATTATAGTTTCATTAAATTTCACATCAGCCTTTGAGTTTTTAAGGTTGGTTACAATCTGACAGAAGTACATGTCAAATCCTTATCTTGACAATTCCGTTGTTTTGATGTTTTAGAAGTCTAACAACTTGTAAAATAAACTGTGGAAACAATGGCTATTTAAAGTGCTTCAGTTGGTAAGGCACTAAGCTCAAGAGCTCAAACCGTAAGCTCAAAAGATTTCAGGTTGTGCTCTCAAATTTTATATTTCTTGTTTTTGAGCTTCTTAAATCATGAGTTTTTAAAGTTTTGGTAACAAATCATATATGTATTTTTAACAAAATATGGACTTTTTGTTTATATATAAAGTAATAATTTTAGTACTACAATCATAGGTGGGCGTGGGCCGTGGCTTGAAACAATACAATTTTTTGTTTTCTGATCAAACGACAACATTTTACTATTATATTCGCAAAGAAGGACAGTAATAATTTCTATTTTACATTAAAAAATGTATTTTGTTATTTGGAGCTGTATTGTTGTGCTTTTGTCTAAAATCTAGACGCTTAGCATCAGCTAACGCTTGGAAACAAGCGATAAAAATTAGGCTAAAGCTAAAAATAAACACAGGCAAACGATTTAAAATTGAAAAGATTAGAATCCAAATTTATGTAATACTTGTTGCTTTAAAGAATAAAAAAAGTCCCTTTATTCAGCTTTTATAATGAATGCTGTTCGATAAATTAGACACACCTTTATTAAATTATCCACATTTCACCATAGTATAAAGATTTTTTCGCTAACATAATTTCTGCACGAAACACAATTACCTATTTATTAGAAATAATTTTAGTTTGCCGTTTTCACATTCAATTTGCAATAGCGAAAAAAATCCACGCAAAACAGGACAGTTTTTTCAAATCTTTTTTTAAAAATAAGATAATGATCCCCACAAAATTTGGGTTGGACCTTCTTTACGTATAATAGTTGAATCGCAGTTATCCTGCCGAGATTTCGCTAAAATCATGAGTGGCTAGGGGGAATTATACCTCAAAAAATAATGTGTAAAAAAAATCATAAGTCGTTAGGGAGAATTATACTCTAAAACAATAACAAAACAGCCGACACACCCACTTTCTTAAATTTAGGGTAGTAGGGGCGGTGTCAATACAAAAAACTCCCGCCAAATATGACATTTAGGAAATAGCCCCTCCCCGCCCCCCTTAAAAAAAATCAAAAAACCGGAGACTGCCAACCTATAGCTAGCCTGAAACCCTGCTACTGCTAATCGTCGTTACTACGGCAAAATGAGCCAGTGTCATTATAAAATACACGTGACTGCGACTCATTCTGTAGCTAATAGGATCCTGTTTTAAATTTAAAATGAGTCGAGTCACAGACACACACATTTTATACGAACTGTGGCTCATTTTGCCGTAGTAACGACGAAATTCACTTTTTTAAAACTACACGTCGCCACTACAACAAAACGAGTCGGTCCTTACAAAACACACACGACTGTGATTCATTCCATAGTTGATAGCATACATGGGCAAGTTGGCCCGGAGTGGGGGGTTAAACCCCAAATTAGGGAGAGGTTAAAATCCGAGAAACGCAAAATACCCATATCGTTTTTTTTCTGAAGTGCATTTTACCCATATAGTTTTTCGATTTTGAAGGAATACGTAAACGCTAATTTTAGGTCAAAAAGACCATTTTAGAGCTTTTTATTGCTTAAAAAATTCATTTTGACCTCAAAACTTAAGTTTGGAGGCAGTTAGAAGTCATTTTAAAGACATTTTTTCTTCTCATTTTTCCAAAATTGGAGGGGGGTTAACCTTTTCTCCCCCCCCCCCACTTCTGAGTGGGGGGGGTTAAACCCCTCTTCTCAGAATTTGGGGGGGGGTTAACCCCCCCGTCCCTATGTATGGTTGATAGGGTGTTTAAAATCATAAATGAGTCACAGTTGCAAATATCATACACAGTTCATTTAGTAACCATTCAACAGCACCTGAAAGACCGGTTCGAGACCATTTTTGAAAGTTCTTAGCCAACTTTTCCAAATCCAACTCTCCCTGGCTGTCGAAGGGGGTCACAATCGGTGGTAGAACCCCCGAGAGATCCAAAGTTTTAGCACCCATTGCTGGTAAATCGAAGAACTTGCGCCAATTGTGAATGAGAATACAAAAACGAAATTGATTAATATTTTTTCAGATAATCCTCCAGAACTCTTACTTACTTCCTATGCAAAATATTGTTGTTGATATAAGTGCCTATATAACTTTTTATAATTTAAAGTTTTTTTTAAATAAAACTATGACATGGTAAATAACATGTTAATATTAGAATAAAATAAGTAAATGAGATCCAAAGATTTACCACCATTGTTGGTAAATCGAAGAATTTGCGCCTATTAGTGAATGAGAATATAAAAACAAAATGTTTATCCGAGTAATATTTTTTTCAGATTTGAGCTGATTTTCTTGTTTTAGGATTTCGAATAAAACTCCATAACTCTTACTATGAAAAATGTATTGTTGCTGATATAAGTGCCGATACAACTTTTTATAATTTAAAGTTTTTGTTAGTAAAACTATGACATGGTAAATAAAAAGTGTTAATAATATTAAATAAACAAGTAAAAAAATTAAATGAGGTCCAAGTTTTATTAATTTTCGTGTCTTACAATTTTAAACGTTGTTTTTTGCGTCTATTGTTGTAAAATAGCAATTTATAATAAAAAATGTTAAATACCATAATTTTACATTAGTATTTAAAAATACATTGGCGCAGCATAAAATATAATGAATGCTGATAATGAAAAACCCCAAACATAAGTGAATAAATTAAAGAAGGTCAATTTTATTAATTTTCGAGTCTTACAATTTTAATCGTTGTTTTTTTTGCTCTTTTTGTTGTAAAATAGCAATTTATAAAAAATGTTAAATACTACAATTTTAAATTAAAATTAAAAAAAAAATTTTTGCAGCATGAATATAGCGAATGCTGATAATGAAAAACCTTAAACAAAATACATTTATAGCAAAAAATTTATTTTATTTATGCACAACTTTACCATATCAATTTTTATAAATAAACATTCCTTAGAAAAATTATAATAAAGATTTCTAACCGCAATCAAAAGTAAATTCCTTATTCCATAGATGCTTTAAAATTCATAAACAGTACAAAACAACACGATTTAACAATAATACATTGTTAACTGATATTCTTTTAGTGCATTTAACAGAAAAACGAAAACAAAACAAAATCACAGTATGCATGATTCAAAAAAACCTGGTCCTTTTCATCGCCTGTTTCTTAAAAACATTTTATTTATATAATAATCTGTTAGTGATGTTCACGAAAATCCTGGGAACTTCGCATTCAGAGCACCACAGCTACACCCCAGAGCTTTGTTCTGTGTTCTATTCAACTTTATTTCAGACAAGTCATAATTTTGATTCTAAGTCTACCTTTAAACGGGCATAATAAAGCTTTTAAAAACAGCTTTTAAAGATGAATTACATATTGTTAATAAGAAAAGATTCAGGTTTGTACAAAACATTATATTGTAGCACATTTTGTCGTAAAACTTTGGTTCGAACCGTTATAACACTGTGCACAAGGTAACAATAATAATATGTTTTAAAATAGTGATTTAAACACTAAAAAACACCCCCGCAGTTTATAAATAATTTACAAGTTATTTTGTTCAAATGAAACAAGCAGTAAAGTTTATTTACTAGAAAAACTAAAAAGAACCCCAAAACAGTTATAAAACCGACACAATACAATACGGCTGGGTGAAATTTACATAAGGTCTTACTTAAATTCGGCCACCGGCCGTTATTTTTCCTATAAACGTAGTTATGAAATGAACTGTGTAAGGTCAGGTGACATGAAGATCTGTCCATCCATACTCAGTTCATTTTATAATTTAACATATGGCAAAAATAACAGCCGGTGGCCGAAATTAAGAAATGGCCGACTTTAAGTGACTTACACTACGCTTACTGTATATTTTGTCAAAATTATCTGACGGTTTTTTCAAAACAACATGCAGCCACCGATCACAACACGAAAAGTAAACCCATTCCTACTTGAAATAATTCCGAGATAGTATTTTCAATAACCACAATATATCAAAGTTTTTTTTTTACTAAAATCTCTAACAATTTAAAAACACATTAATTTTTTGTTTCTATGCCCACATTCATTTTTTTGTCGAATTTTTGTAACGTATATTTTTATTTAGTAAGATCTTAAATACAAAATTAAATTACAATCGATAACTTTTCGGATACATGTCCGTAACAATTAGTGTTGTCGAAATAATTTCTTTAAAAAAAAAAAATATTAGTTAAAATACTGAACAAAAATGATCTGCACAACGACAAGACATTTGTGGACGAGATAAAATCACTAAAAGTATTAATTTACTCCACATCGTATTTGTACCAAAAATATATAATATACCGAAAAATGTGCAACTCCTATATAAAAAAGTCCGGAAAAGTAGGCCATTATAATGAGCCTCTCCATTTAAATGACACTCTCCACTATAATGGCATAGTAGCCATTTTAATTCGGCGAGTTAAAATGGAGAGGAAGCTATTATAATAGCCATTTATTGACTTAATTTCACTTCATATATACTCACAAGTCTAATACTGTCCGGGCCGCACGAGTTTCCCCGTGTCGGTTTAATACTGTCCAACACGCAAAAACTCGTGCGGCCCGGACAGTATTAGACTTGTGAGTGTATATGAAGTGAAATTAAGTCAATAAATGGCTATTATAATAGCTTCCTCTCCATTTTAACTCCCCCAATTAAAATGGCTACTATGCCATTATAGTGGAGAGTGTCATTTAAATGGAGAGGCTCATTATAAAGGCCACCTTTTCTGTACTTTTTTATATAGAAGTTGCACATTTTTCGGTATATTATATATTTTTGTTTGTACCAACTAGAACGAATTTTTTTATTTTAAAATTAAAAAAAAAAAACACCCAACCTTACCTATTTGATCAATAAACAGCACAATATCGCAAAAACCGCTATTAAAGTTATCAAAAAGTATAACATAGCTTATTATAACTCTAGTTAAATGTTTCTGCTTATCTCTACTGTTCAGTCTACGTTCACAATGTTTTTTTAATATTCGATTTTTTTTATGTTTGTGATAATTCTTTGATGTTCTGTTATCATGTAAGTATGTTACTTTTTCGTGATTTTTGCAACATAAACTCTTTGATCTTATCTAGCCTATTTTGCACCTTTGCAATTCTTGTAAACACCGAAAATATAAAAATACAGCAATGACAAATTTGTATGCTGACTGATTTAATGGTATTAAACGTTTTTTTATTGGATATCAAAGACAAGTGTATTTTTTAGACACCCAATAATACCGAAATTATGATATGAATGAATTAATTAGTCAGTTATTTATTTAGACTTGTCAATTACGACTGGAATTATTTGCATTTTTTATATAAAAAAATATTAAAAAACTTAATTGCGTTCATTGAAATAAAAATTACAAAGAAACTGATAAAATAGGCCCCAGCCTTAGATTATTTCAAAATATAACTAAATTATAATTAATTTGCAATTTTTTTCTTTTTATATTGATCACAATAAAATACAATAACTAATAAAAATATAACCAACCACATAACCACATAATAAACATTAATATAAAATAAATAAAAATAATAATATCATGTGCATCTTTTTATAGCAACTGTGATTGTTAAATACAAATATGATGAGACGATTTTTACCTTTACTGTGTACAAAGATTTTTTTTGAAATCGCATAAAATATTGATGTAAGGCTTTACTCCAAAAAACAAAATTAGAACTGTGAAGGAACCTGCCTATTTATGTAAAATCACAACCATAGGTGGGTAGGGGTGGACGAACTTCCCACAATAGAAAGTCAAAAAATTTCTTTACCCTTTAATCTTCAATCTCACGTCTCCACCCCACTGAAATTTTGTTATGGAAGGGGGTCCCAGTGGTTAGAATTCTAAAAATGAGAATTTTGGTCATTGTCAAATTGTCAATACACTTCCACCCCCCCTCTCCAAATAAAAAAAATTGGCCATACCTTTTTTCGGCATTACCCCCAAATTCCAGAAAGCTACGCACCTACCTTTACAAATCACAACACGAACTTTAATACTCGTGGCTTTGGTCTTTTAAACAAAAACGAAATTTTCTATACACACCACTAAAAATCAACAAAGTTTTTTATGTATTATCAATTAGAGGTGTGATTATAAAACTATCGACTAGCACAACGTGTTTCGAGCATATAAGTTTTTTTTTAAATTTTACCTGAAATTGTACACTGTGAAAAAATGATTGTCCATAATTACTAGTTAGTATCGCGCCAACTAAGTGGTCGATTAATACGCCAGATATTATACAAGTGTGCAGTAGTGACTCTTATAGCCCTGTGACATACAAAAATATGAGGCCAAATAATAGGTTTCTTCGAAAGAAAGAATGTAAAACAATTTGCTATTTTGAACGGTTTGAATAAAAACTGGGTGCGTTAAAGCACTTCAACCTGCAATCTTCCGCTTCAATACCTTTTTTGACTCGAGTCCTGCGTTGCACCACCACCCGTTGCTTTATAATTAGAATTCCTATTTATAAGGCGTCTTATTTTTGAAACATTACCGCAACGGGAGTCGTTCCGTTCATGCAGACGTACTACTCGGGTTTTCGTCCGTTAATCTCTTCAATTTATAAGACGTCTTAGTTTTGAAACATTATCGCAACGGGAGTCGGTACAGCCACACAGGCGAACTACTAAATTTTCCGTTATTTTATCTCAGGAGGCTCTGTACCACTGCGTCCGCGTTCAGGTTCTTCAGATCCTTGTACGTCTGCCCCGTGCCCACGAAAACGATCGGCTGGCCGGTAATGTATGTCATGGAAATCGCCGCTCCGACCTGAAACAAATCATATTTATTAGGGCACAAAGAGTCACATCACAATCAGAGGTAAGCAGCCTCCCGGATTTTGGGGAATACCCGACCCCGAAATTTGGGGGGGGGGTTAAAATCCGAGAAACGCAAAATACCCATATCGTTTTTTTTCTGGAGTGCATTTTCATCATATCCTTTTTCGATTTTAAAGAACAAATAGGTAAGGTAAAAAACGCTAATTTTAGGTCAACGGGATTATTTTTTTTGGGGGGTGTAATCCCCAACCTCCCCCCTGTCCACCTATGGTCACAATGAATGACTCTGATTCATAACGTTCATAGTTTTTTTGTGTATTAAAAAATAAAAAGAACTTCAATTACGTGTATTTTATGACGAGACGATTTTGACTTATTCTGTCATGGTAACGACGAAATAATGAATATTAAGTTTGGTCAAATTTAATCTCAAATTATATCTTGATAAACCTCACGAACATCCCGTGAAATGGACAGAAAACCTTTTTTCTTTAAACAAAGCAATTTAAACTGTATTTTGTCAAAACATTATTTTTTAACAAAATTAGCTCATAATATCAAACAATACGCATAACAACAATATCAACCTAACCAATATGATATCACCATTTTCACGCAGAGTGTCTCCGCCAAGACTCGATCTTGCCAGCTTCAATACACCAGACTCGGGACTGCGCCGCTACTTTAAATCTCCGAAAAAACACTAAATCTCCAATATAAACCCGCTAACCTTATCGTCGATGGTGTCGAACTTGGTCAGCACTATCCCGTCTATGAGTCGTGGCTGGCTGGTGGTGGCGGCGTGGTCTGCCAAGGCTTTGTTAAACTTCACCAGCTGGTCCACCGCTTCGTTACCAACCAGAGCCTCGCCCACGAACAAAACCAAATCCGGACTGTTAATGTTGATCAACTAAAAAGTAAACACATTTTCTTACGCGTATTAAAATACTTTTATCAGAGTTTTATTTATGAAACATTAACATTGGATTTCCAAGTTGTTCAACAGCCTCATTACCCACCATATTGATCAACTGAAAAAAACTACACTTTTTAAAATACTTGACACGTTTTACACTTGCGTTTAAATAGAATAAAAATTACAAGGAGTTAAGTTATGAATCTGAAAATCTTACAAAAAACCCAAAATTTGCCGCGATTCGAAAGATGATTGGATTGTTTTATATTTAAAAGTAAATGGTGTGGGTTGCTTTGTAGTACCCTAAAAAATCTTTAAAGTCTTCAAATCAAATTTACTTTTTGGGTTGATGGGGACATCTCACACCACATAAAAAAAAGGAAATTTCAATAAAACACACCAAACAGCCCCGCATAACAATCATGCCGTTATTATTTATTTGCCGTACTGGTAAATGGTAACGGCATGACTGAGTCCGATAAACTGACGCATTAACCAAAACCAATGTCAAAAAAGCTTCAATAACTTTTATAAAACTGTTTGTAAACGTGTACTAAATTCACATACTTTTGACAACGCACGCATCAACGGTTCATTATCTTGCATCCGTCCAGCCGTATCTACCAGAACAACGTCGAATCCTCTAGCTGTTGCTAAAATTAAAAAAAAAAACAAATTAAATTATAATTAAATTATAGAAAATAAATCTTAAATTAATTTATTTAACAAAACAGAAAGAAACGAACCAAAAATTAGCCAGAAAAAACCTTTTATAATTTAAAACTTTCATTATCAGACCTGTGCACGGTCTGAAAATGCCCCCCCCCGCCAAAAAATGAAAAAGTACCCTAAAAATATGACGCCATTTTTGACCTATGATGACGCCATCATCGCGAATTTTTTGCAGTTTTTAGCCTATTTCAATGTATTTTAAGCCATTTTAGACCTATTTTTACCTTATTTCCGCTTTTTTTGTCCCTTTTTTCCATTTTCCCTTCTTTTTTTCTCTTTTTTTTTCTTTCCCCCTGCTTGCCCCCCCCGTTTCAAAAAAATTGCCCCCCCGTGCCCCCCATTTTGGAATTGCCCCCCCGTTTTAACCCGGGGGGGGGGGCAGTGCACATGTCTGCATTATTGTATAGAATTTAATATACACTGATATAATTATCGTCTGAATCAACCGTAAACACCGAGTGCGCTGAACAAATCTACAATCTAACCGAACATCACTGTTCGTCGTTAATACGGCAAAATGAGCCACTGTCATTATAAAATACACCTAACTGTGACTCGTTCCGTAGACAATAAAGTCCCGTTTTAAATTTAAAATAAGTCACAATCACGTGGATTTTATAATGAATGTGGCTTATTTTGCCGTAGTAACGACGTGTTCTACCTGTGCTTATGGCCTGAGCGGCGATCGCGGCCGCGTCCTTCCCATATCCTTGCTCGTAAATCTCCACCGAGTTGGCGTGCAGGGCGTTGAGACTGCTCGTGTGCGTCCGCAACTGCTCCACGGCTCCCGCGCGGAAAGTGTCGCAGGCCGCGATCAACACCCGATAGCCGTTCTCGTTCAACCAGAACGTGCTATTCTAACGATTCATCAAACAAAGCATTTACAAAACTCATTATTTTAGCAGACAAAGCACACATTCCCAAAGGTCACATTAAGCACACAAACAGGCCACTACCACAACTTATCATAGAACTCACACAAGACAGCAACGCACTCAGACAAGCAGACTCCAAACATCCAGACATACAACAGCTAAACAAAAAAATACAAAAACAAATAGCAGAACATAAAGCAAAATCTGGCAGCAACACATCACAAAACTTTTTAACCACAAACACAACTCTTAAAAACTATACAACACAATAGCACAACTCAACAACAAAAAACAACGTACAGACAAAAACAGGGCAATCACATTCAACACAAAAACAATCACTCGCCCATACAGCATTTCAACATAAAACATTTCAACAAACAATTTACACAATCCACAACTCACAAAACAAACAAAACATACCGCAAAATTACACGCGCAATCAAACAACTAAAATCCACACGCCACACCCATCACACTAACAGTACAGCAAACAATCACAGCAATACAACACAGCAAAACAAACAATTCAGTTAGGGCCTGACAACACAAACATACACCACCTCAAACATTTAGGTAACAAAGCACTACAATACCTCACACAACTCTACACTAACATTATAAACACAAACACAATGCCACACAGTTGGAAACATACATGGGCAAGTTGGTCCGGAGTGGAGGGGGGGGGGTTAAACCCTAAAGTAGGAGGGGGGGGTTAAAATTTGAAAAACGCAAAATACCCATATCGTTTTTCGAATTTTGAAAAAAAAAAAATAGGTAAAAAACGCCAATTTTAGGTCAAAAAACCCTTTTTATTGCATTTTTGTGAGCCTTTTACTGTTTAAAACATTCATTTTGACCTCAAAACTTAAGTTTGAAGGCAAATAGACGTCATTTTAAAGAATTTTTCCATTTTTCCAAAATTGGGGGGGGGGGGGTTAACTTTTTCTCCCCCCACTTCTAGAGACGGGGGGAGGGGGTTAAACCCCTCTTCTCAAAATTAGAGGGGGCTTAACCCCTCCAACCCCCCGTGTATCATGTATGGTTGGAAACTCTCCAACTACATTCCAATACCAAAACCAAACAAAAACATCAACAACAGTCAATCATTCAGGCCATAGATGAACACGGTCAAAAAACTAGGGGGGTGTTTACCCCGGGTAAATGACATTTCAAAATCTGGGGGAGGGTCCTAGTGGGGGGGTCGAACCCCCCCCACCCCCCCCCCCCCCGAGCTTTTAAGGGGGGTCGACCCGGGGTGGAAGATTTTGAAACCTAGAGGGGGGTGAGGTGGTGTCCAATTTCTGAAACAAAATATATTTAAACCCATAAATGTTTAATAATAGTTTTTTTATAAGAGAAAGCTACATTTTATTGAATAAAAAGCGATATTTAGGTGTTAAAATGGTGTAAAAACAGGAATTTGTGAGCGATACGTTACTCGTTCAGTTACGTATTGCTGTGTTAGGCTTAG
>JASAMX010027611.1:0-19155 GCA_030248175.1 Microlaimidae sp. YZB2_3 | reverse complement strand
TGTTTTTATAATTATATTTTTAATAAAAGTAAGCATATATATTCCAAAAATGGTGAAAACCTAATTTAAAAAAAAAATATTCAAATTTGTGCGACTTTAATACTGAAAACCCGCCATTTGCTTCTATTTCATAAGCGCACTGTTGTTTTTTTTTAATTAATTTTTAACGCAATTTTTAACACAGTTTTAGTGTTTTGCAGTTCATATGGGAACTTTTCTTACACTTTTTCGTGAAATGCACTTTCAAAAAAACGGGTATTGACAGCAAAACAATCTCTGCGTAAGAAATCAGTGGTATAAGCACAGAAAGCCGCGTGCGTTAGAAACGTTGCGTTTTTTTGCACAATTTTATTCAAAAACTTATGTATAATTGAAAATTCTTGGGCCATATGTTTTTGATAAATCTCGAGAAATTACAGAAAGTAGTGCAAAATCACACAAACAATTTCATTGGAAAAGTTCACGTGACGCTGACTTTATTATTTTTGGCTAAAAAATAAGTTAGCGGATTAAAATGAGTAAAACTAACAACTTAAAACAAGCTAGAAAGCGAACATAGTCGCTTGTACTCGCAATAATTATTTTACTTTTTACAATGAACCTGCCTAGCATAACAAAAATTGGGTCGGCGGTCCCACCACGAAACAAAGTTCTTCTTAAATTAAATACATTTTTTTGTATTATTTTTGAAACTAGAAATACTATAATTAATACAACATCTATTTGAGAAGTTTTTTTGTATTAAATTAAAGCATTACAAATTTTTTTTTCTGGTTAACCGAAATAAATTTACATATAAGAAACCGTAGTTACGCTTAAAATAGCTCTAAATAATGGTCAGAAGTTAACACAAATACTCGATATTGTTTTTTTATTGTTGTTTAATCTCCGGTTTCCAAAAAATCGGTAAAAATTATTAGTTTCATAATAAATTCTGATTTCGCGGCGGGACCGCGGAACCAAAATTTTGTAATGCTAGGTAAATCCATTTAAAAAGTATTTTTTTAATTTAAAAAAGTGGTAATGAATCTTTAAAAATGTTCTAATAATTTAAAATGAAAAGGTGCGTTCTAATCCTTCCTGTATGTTAGACTGAAAAATGTTGAATAAAGGCATGTAAGTGAAGTTCTAAAAAAGATGTTTTTTCAAAATAATATTGTTGAAGACTAGCATTTTTTATATTTAGAGTTACATTTCTACAATTATCAACATATTCGATTTATTGCAATATAAAAAAATTCCGCTATTGTCAAATAATTTTTTTATATGGGTATCCAATTTTGATTTTGGTTCCTTTACGTTTTGATTTTTTAATCAAAACATACTTCCCGTATAAAAATGTTTTAACCCCTGCTCTATTTATAGAACATTCTTTAAAAGTTATAAGAATGGTTAGTGGGATTAAGTATAATATTGCTTTAAACTTGAATTTAATATTTCTAATACTTACGTAGAGTATAGTACTGTTGTAAAAAGTTACATTTATTTATATTTAAACAAATAAAGGTAACGAATTTTTTATTACTTTTCTTTTTACTTCACTTTTAACCCCTTGGGATTTTTTTCGTCCATAAACCGCTACAAATCTGCAAAATATATATTGCGTCAGTGCTACAGTGTGTGAAACTCTGTGGCTCTCGACGATCGTTGACTAAATTTAACATTGAGCAGCAGTGGCGTGAAATCCTTTCTGCGGATTTGCAGCGGAATGAATACCAAAGGGTTAAATTTCACTTACTTTTACATTTACTCTTACTCAGATTTTTTCCTACAAATACTTAAATTAATTTAAGTAAAATTTAAGTAATTTCAACAAGTATATTTCCTATGAGCTTGTTTTAAAATGAGTCTCAGAAGAAAGTTTTTTGAGCCGCTAATACGCTAAACACCATTTACTGTACTTAGACTTAAAAATTAAAATGAAAATTTATGCACAAATTAGCAAAACACTTTGAAACGAGGCTCTGAAGCTCCACAAATCGACGTTTTGCTCCGTTGCAAAATTACTTTTATTATAATTTTACTTTTACTTTTACTTAAAAAATAGGTCTTACTTTTACTTTACTTAAATAAAATTTCGACCGTTACTTTTATTTTTACTTTACTTAAATTAAAATATCACAAATTACTTTTATTCTTACTTTACTCAAATTAATTTTTTTTTTAAAACTACTTTTTACTTTTTCTGAAAATAATCAAATATCATTACTTTTTACAACTGTAATGATGTATACTGCATATAATAGTAATTTAGGTCTAAAAAATCGAAATATTCAAATATTTTTTGTTCTGCTTGAAAAAACTTTGTGTATTCAAAAATAAGTTTTTCTACTTACACAAGGGCTTAAATTCTAAAATCTGACTATTAATTGCCTAAAACAAATAATTTACAGTAAAAAATTAGAATTTTTGAAAAAAAAACGACCAAAATTACAAATTCTGCTAAATTTTTAGCCTGCCCCGGCCCCGGTCAAGGCCCCGGCCCCGGCATCAGCAATAATTCTTCCCCGGTCGATTCCTACCCTGGGGCCTATTTTTATAAAAATTGCTTGTAATTAATTTACAACTGTAAATTAATAAACGCATATTTTTCTTTTGTATTTTTAATTAAAAAGTATATTAATAAAATTGCGTTTAGAAGTTAAAAAATTACATGTCTGTAAATTCCGTAAGTTCCACAATTATGTACGTATTGTTTAATGAATTAAATAAAATAAATAAATGCGTTTATTAATTTACAATTAGAAAAATCTTTATGAAACAGGACCCTGGACCGGAATTCACGAAGCGGGATAATCCATGGGCTAGCTCGGTGTTAGTTAATCCCGGGCTATCCTCCAGTAACATTAGTAATATAATGTAGTTACATTATATTCCGGGGCTACCAAGTTGGCCCCGGAATACACCGTAGTTAATCAGGGGGCTAGCCCGAGGCCGAGTTTTCTTAACATAACAATCGACAGTTTTGAATATAAAATTTCTTATGAGGAACAACTTAAAAAAAAGAAAATGTAAACGGTAATACAAAGGAATGCACCACAGAATAATTTGTGGATCTATGAATAAAGAGCATACATTTCCTTCTAACATGACTCATAAAATATAAGAGGCCAATTTTTATATTAGAATTTACTTTTTTATATATTTTTTGTTAAAAAATTGTTTTTTGTAAGAAATTTTTGAATATTTTTTGGTGTCTGTTTTTATCCTCCTTTTTAATAATATCGTGATCGAAAAAATAATTTTTAAGGTCTTTTTATACATTTCACAGTTGTAATCCTTCTAAATTCCTGCGCGGAAATTCTCTTCACCCTCCTTGTGCTTAACGAATTAAATACTATAGGAATATAAGTTTTATTTTTACATAAAGATATAAATAAAACATATCGAATCAGAAGTATTTTAATAAAAAACTTAACTAACAATAATAATGACGTTTATAACAATTACAAGAACACATTATAATACAAAAAACAACCACAAAAAATTTTAAAGCACAACAACAAACGAAAAAACTTTTTAAACCTCTTCTAATATTTTTATATCGTCCAAAAATGATCAAACACTCATTTTTGCTAAAAAAATGAATTATTGGTATTTTACGTGAAAAAAAGTTTTTAAATAAAATTTAAAAAATCCAGCCTAAATTTTTTCCGCGAAAACAAAAAAAAACAAATTCTACTGAACCTTGTCTTAAATTTTGTTTGAATTTTGTATGAATTCTGGTGTAAATAGTTTTAATGTTTCCAACGCGTTTATAAAAGTTTACAATATTACATTTTTTAATATCCACTCCTGTAAATAATAGCTTTTGGTAACAATGATTTTTAAAACAACTTTAAAACATATATTTTTGTCTGTTAAGAAATAAGAGAAATGTAAAAATACTGATTTTTTCCTTCTTTAAAATACCTTTCAAAAATTAAAAAAAAAGATTAATAATATCTCTAAGCCAAAGAAGAACTTTTACAATTCTAAAAGTAAAATTTCAAATTCCAATCTAGCAAAATTTGGGAATTGTATCAGTAAAATTACATTAAAAAAAGAAAAAAACAAGAATTATTATTATCATTTTGTAGCCGTTTTTTAAAGCAACTTATTTCAAAGTTTATGCGACGTTTTCTCAAAACTCACCAATACCGATGCAGTAAAAAAGGTATGAGTTTTGTGACAACATTTACCGGACGACATTTTTTAATATGTCCAATATAAAGAGAATATAAAAGACAAGAATATAAAAAATTAAAAATCAAATATATTTTTATAATTAAATATAAAGGCTGGTTCATACTTCTTATGACAAAACGTTCTTTGGACAAAGTCCAAAGGACAATTTTAAAAAAGCCAAAACGTCCTTTGGACTTTTTCCTTTGGACGAAGTATGAATGTTGGATGATGAATGATGATGATGAATATGAATGACGAAGTACGAAGTATGAACTTAGAATTTGTCCTTTGGACAAAATCCAAAGCGAAAAGTCCAAAGGACAAAAAGTATAAACTCGTTGTTCTTTGGATTTTGTCCTTTGGACAAAGTCCAAAAGACGTTTTTACGCTGTATTTGTCTTTTGAACAAAGTCCAAAGGACTTTTGTCCTTTGGAATTTGTCAAAAGGACGTTTTGTCATAAGTATGAACCAGCCTTAACAATATTATAATTCCACATTTCTTCAGTTTTGTTTCCAAAAGCACAGAATCTTTTTCAAGATTGAACGAACCTAAATTTGATGATGTTAAAATACATGGAAGGTTATTTTACAAATCTCTATTTTTTAAGGCTACCAACATTTATATTCGACTTGCTGATCAAAAGATTACCATCATCAGGTCACTTCTAGTAAAAAGTGTTTCTTCAAAATTTTTATTTAAATTTTCTATTAAATGTTGAAATAAATTTATTAAATTAATAATAATAAATTAATAAATAAATTTCAATAAACGTAATTAAAACGCAGTTTCTGCTTAAAATGACCAAAAATAAGGAAAAAAGTGTCCAAATTGTAGAAATTCAAGAGAAATTGCGTTTCAGAAAGTTTTGGGGTGTTTTGAACAACTTTAGTCTCTCTTGTAAACAAGATATAAAATAAAAGTTTATATATTTTCAAAAAGGAAAAACATGCAAAAGTTGTAAAAAAGTCCAAAGGAATTTTTGAATTTTTCACAACCGTACGTTTAAATTTTGTCTTTGGACACTTTAATGAAGTGTGCGTCAAGTTTTAAAAAATCCAGACATAATTTGCGTTGGCTTTATATTTTCGCAAAATAGTTTCAATTTATCGAAGGTGTAAGTAAACTTTACTTTTTGATCTTGTGCAGAGTGAAAAAACAGTATCACCAATCCTAAACTAATGTTCAGACCAAACACTGTCCCGTACAAAGGCAAGTAAGGTGAGTAAATTGCAACCATACCAAACAAGTTTGCAGCAACCAAAACAGCTAAAACTGCAATAATCCCCTGTCGACTGATTCTAAAAAAATAGGTTAATAAAATAAAATAAACCTACAACTTATACAAACGATAATTTTATAACACATAATTAATTTTTTTTAGATCAGACATAATTAACTTTTTATAACACATAATTAACTTTTCTAGATTTAGATTTAGATTAAAAAGTTTTAGATTAGGGTAGCTACATTAATTTCGGCCACCTTTTTTTATTTTTTTGAATAAGTTTTTTCTGGTCTTTTTCAATCGACCCAAAATTTGGTCTAAAAATCAAACGATAGCTATTTTTGTTATTCCAGTGCAAAATTTTGAAATTTCTGTTATACCTAAAGATCAGCGGAGATTTAAAGTTTTTTTACAGTGGCCGAAATTAAACGAGAGTCATTAACTTCGGCCACCTAGAAAAAGCTGGCTATAACTATTGCCAAAACGAACAATAAAATTTTTTAAAGGTTGCAAATTTATCCTTAGGTATTGTTCTTGGAACAGATAACTTAATTTTTTCCCGTTTGCCAACTTTATTAGTTATTAGCAAGATTTAAATAATTATATCAAAACCTAAAAAAAAATTTAATAATCTTTATTTTTTGTGGAATTTTTATTTTTGGCTTAAAAAACGTTAAAAAAAGTCAAACAAGCAAAAAATTCTTTATAAATACGGTAGTACGATGATATTTAAAAACAACAAAAATGGCAGGATCTTTCACCTAAATTTTAAGGTGACCGAACTAAACGGAATCTTAAAACGCGCAGTTAGTTTAAGCATTGCAAAGTGATTTTGAAGAAAAATATCAAAACATGAAAATTAAAAACTTTGAGCCTTAAAAAAGATAGTTTAAGGTTATATAGAGCTTCGTTCTACATTTCATGCAGTTTAAACACAAAGCAAAAATTGGGAAAATCACAAAAAAATCACTTTTTGTACGAAAATGTTGATAATGCAGAATATCAAAAATAAAAAAAGCTTTTGCAAAAAAACTTTATTCAACATTAATTCATTTATTTTTGTGCTAGTTTTTTGTGTTTTAAAAATAAGCCAATTTTCTAAAACCCTAAATTGGTGGCCGAAATTAAGGCCTTGCCGAAATTAAGTCAGATAGCATACTTTGTATGAAAAATAAAGTATAAGTCATACTAAAAAATGCGTGCATTCACACATGGTGAATTGAATGGAATTTGTACCAGTCTGAATTTTGTATTGATAATGCAAATGATCTGTTCGACTTAATAAAAATTTCAAGTAATTCAAGTAATTTAAAATTTAAAAATATGCACACGTTTCAATGGCTTTCGCGTAGTTCCTCCTGAAATATTTTGTACTAAATAGTATATATAATATATTTATCCTGCAAAAGCAGTACAACGTGCCTGGTGTTGCAATGCCAAATATTAAACAGAAAGTCGTAAATTTTATGTAAAAAACTTGTGCAAATAGCTGATAAACTTTATTTACGGAGGAAAAAAAATTATTAAATAAATGTTAAGATTTAAAATAAGTAAATTTTAAAAAACTAATGGCTGACAAATGACAAATATTTATAGAAAATAGCTGAAAATGGGTCCTAACCTTTGGAATTTTTATGTCCTAAAAGCGCTTAAAATCAGCAAAAGGGATTCCGCGCCACCGCTGCTTAGTGTTAAATTTCACCGAAAGCAAAACGCGGATTTTAACACTAAGCAGCACTGGCGCGGAATGCCTTGCGTAGATTTTCAGCGGAAAGAATCCCAAAGGGTTATACATTGGTGGGTTTGACTTTTTTTATAGGTTAAAGAGCACGGGTGGCTAAAAAATAAAAAAAACACAACGAAAGTGACAGATAAATAAGGAACCATAAGTTTTGTTAATATTTTAGGCGTTAGCGTTTTAATTGGGATATATTATATTAACCCAAGTAAGTAGTTTTTTTACATATAGTAATACTACAACTATTTGTAAAAAATAACATTATCAATTGAAAGAGGATATACAACAGGGCAAATATTGATCGGTCTGCGGAGATAAAATGATGTGGCTGCGACCAGTCAACACGAAGCAGTGCGCGGAGATGCTCCCCCTGGACTACAAGTTGAAAAATCTTTATCGTGTATTTTGTAAAAAAATAGGCGGAAATTTGTAAAATGAGAATTTACAAAGGTTTTTATGAAACAGGCCCCAGCTGTTATTTTTGTTATGCGTAAAATTATAAAATGGTTATTTGCTATGCTTTTTCACAAAAAAAACCCAGTTTTTTTACAGATTGAAAACAAAGCAGTAACACTTAAAAAAATTAGTAAAGGTGGTTTTAGCATATTTTATGCAGACTTTTGCGATGTCTTTGGAGCGTAGGTTAAAAGCTTGAAGGGAACAAAAGAAACTCAGAGCCCTTAAGTATAAATTTGTTTGGGCTTTGATTTAGCTTTCACTTAGGCTTAGGTACAGGTTTTAGTCATTTTTACTACCGGCGCCAACATTCCCTCTTACAGTTCTAAGTACCCCACTTAAAGCCCCACTTTATTTTTTTAACTTTAAGTTCCAGCTCCAAGCTCCCTTGGCTCTATCAAACCTAAATCGCTCCTAAATTTCCATGATTTTTTTAAATTTAAAATAAATGTAGAAAAATAAGAAATTTTAAATAAAAATAAGCTGGAGCATTTTTACTGTTTTTTGGTAAAGATTATGTATTGTTTTGTGTTTCTTACAGAGCGTTCATGTATTGGTGTTGATCAGTTTCAGAAAATATGGCTTTTCTGTAGGAATAGGCCGCTTCCAATATGACAAACGTTGTGCAAACTATCGCAAAATGGGTCCCTAAATAAAAGAAAGGATCATAAATTTTTTGTTTGGTACATGAACCAAGTTCTGGTGGCGCATATCCAAGTTTGTTTTGAAATCTAAATTTAGGGTTAAGAGATAATTAAAAATCAGCTTTTATGATTTTAATGGAAAATATACAGTAAAACTATAGAAATGTTATATTGTATTTTCGCAAGAAAAATTAGAAAAAATATGCGCGTCTAGGAAAAATAGAGTACTCTTATGCGTAAGTAACGTTATTCCTGAACTTCTTTCAAAATCGTCCCTACCATGACAGAATGGCCCAAATTCGTCATTAAATACTCCTAACTGTAAAACTTTTTATCTTTAAACACGTAAATACAATAAAAGAAAATTTAAAGATACAATAAAAAAAATTCATGGTCCTAATCATATGTTTGCATATTTATCTGATTTTTTATTTACATGGCTAAATAATATTAAAAAGAGGCAGGAAATACCGCGTAGTTACTGTGTAATGTTAGTTTTGTTACTATATATTATTGTATGCTTATGATGTTCATTATACAATTCTAGCGTAACATGAAATGAGCCTTGGCACTGTTTCATAAATATTATGAAACCAGTACATTTTCAAAGGAAATTGCAGTTGAATAATATGGCATTAACTTCATTTTTATTTCCAAAATGTTTAAATTTTCCCCTATCAAGGTTTTTTTGCACTCATTAAGATTAGATAACCTATGTAGTTTAAAGTCTCTCCGAACAGTTTTTACTTAACAGCGTTCAATAAAAAACCAGTTGCAATACGGAACAAAAATTAATTTTTTACTAACATAAAATCTATTTTATAAGTTTATTGTAATTATAGAGCATGAAAATATATTAAAATATCCCAACGACGGAAATTCAAATGATTGGCAAAAACTAGGAAACAAATACTGTTTAAATGTATACAAATATTTTTTTTGGTTTGAATCTATATGATTTATTGAAAAAATTATAATTAATCTGAAATATTTAGTAATAATAAATAAAAAATGTGGCAATAAAAATATGTTCACAGTGGGGGTAGATCCCTTGACCTTAAAAATTTTGACTGTGGGATTGGAAGTACGACAGGCGCTGTCCAACTTCGCCGCAAGCCCATCTGCTGAACTGTTCTAAAGAGGTTTATAAACTCCAGGTCCTTATTAAATCTAAAATATGCACACACAACAAATCAACAGTACGAAAGCTATTATTGCCGTTTAAAAATCATAAACTAGCCTTGAAAAATGCTCTAAGAATAGAGCAGGAAAAAGGGGTGATTTTTCCCCGGGCGTATGTTTAGACAGAAAAGATGTGGACTAGTCTGAGACGGACATTATGTGGACTATAAAAAATTTGCATTTGGTTTAGGCGGCTGCTCACTAAATAAAAATTTCTACCATATGATAATGATTTGTTTATACATTGATCTAATCACACAGCACTGTTGCATTTTTTTAGTTTGATGAAATGTCAATTGAAAAAATTATACTCACAGCAATCTTTGACAAGCGCGAAATCGTCACTTTTTCAATTTGAAGGTTATATTTGTATGTGTAAAAAACAACTATAAATTTGAAAAAGTGGCGATTTCGCGCTTGTCAAAGATTGCTGTGAGTATAATTTTTTCAATTGACATTTCATCAAACTAAAAAAATGCAACAGTGCTGTGTGATTAGATCAATGTATAAACAAATCATTATCATATGGTAGAAATTTGCAGCTGCTCAAACCAAATGCAAATTTTTTATAGTCCACATAATGTCCATCTCAGACTAGTCCACATCTTTTCTGTCTAAACATACGCCGGGGGAAAAATCGCCCCTTTTTCCTGCTCTATTCTTAGAGCATTTTTCAAGGCTAGTCTACCACTTTTTTGAATTAAATTAAAAAATGGCCTAATAAACTATAGTTTTAGCTGCGCAAAGACATATGTTTATAATTATTCCGTTGCCGAGATATACTTTTTTAAATAAAAAAATAATAAGAAGAAGATGATGAATTTAAATTACAAAATTTACCCACGTTGTTTGATTATAGTTAGTGCGGTGCAGTGGCGCTCCAGACAAAGTTTACCTACGTTCTCTAAAGATAGTTGGCGCGATGCCGTGCGCCAATGATTGCAATTATAATTCTAAAGCAAAAATAATAATAATAAGAAGATGATGAACATGAATTACAAAATTTACTAACGTTCTCTAAGTATAGTTGGCGCGGTGCGGTGGGTTAAATTGCAGCGTGGCACCCCCGCACCACCGATGATTACCTACCGGCGCGTGGCGCTCCCGCGCCACCGACGCTTATTATTATTTTTTCATAAATAAAACTTTGAATTAATTTTGTCATCAGTAATGCAAGAATTAAAAAAAAGTACTCGGTTGTTTTCGCCGATTTCCGCCCGGTTGAAGCAGATGGTGCTGGGAACTGGTTCCGTTTCTGTCACCAATTAAAACCGGTCTGCTATTTTTGTGCGGTTTTTATGACGGGATGCTGGTTGTCTGCTCTGTACAATCCTTATTGTTGCAAAAAGGCTGTTATTGTGCGGTTGAGAGTTTTTATTTGTTTATTTTTCAAATTTTTTATTTTGATCAATAAATCGATAACAAGGACCTAAATCAAAAAAGTGCTTCCTAAGAAAGTTGCGTAATTACTTCTTCTTTCTTATGAGCCCATGTTTATTTTTGATCAATCAGTAACGAATAAGGAATATCGCTTTTAAGGATGGGGCGTTGGAATAATAACAATAATAATAATAATAATAATAATAATAATAATAATAATAATAATAATAATAATAATAATAATAATAATAATAATAATAATAATAATAATAATAATAATAATAATAATAATAATAATAATAATAATAATAATAATAATAATAATAATAATAATGATAAGAAGAAGATTCTGAATTTCAAAATTTTCCCACGTTCTCTAATAATGGTTGGCACGGCGCCACGGGGCTAAATCGCCCCGTGGCGCTCCCGCGCCACCCATGATTTCAATAAAAGTATACTATTTGAAGCTTTCCATTTCACAAAATAAATTAAATCTACGTTTCGCCGCAATTTAAAAAAAAATAACCCCCATTTTTTACGGAAAATTATATATTAAACCGTTAATACAAAAACATTTCCATTAATTTTTACGTACGTGAAAAAGGGTGACAGTTACTCTTTATTGGAAGTATTTTACCTAATAAATACTAATGAGTGCATATTTTTAAGGGCTTTAAAAAATTTCGCTGCAATTTGATGTTTAATATGAATTATTTCAACGATTCTAGGACACGAGGGTACTGGACACGAGGGTACTGGACACGAGGGTACTGGACACGAGGGTACTGGACACGAGGGTACCGGACACGAGGGTACTGAGCTAAGAAAAAATACGTTTGCCACAAATATGTAATTTTTTTAAACTGAACGAGCAGAACTAAATTTTAATCGTTTGAACGTGAAGACAATTAAACGTTACATAAGTCGTTTCGTTTTTAATTATAAATAACATTTTTTCTTGCTTAAATATAATGCAATTAATAATCAAAAAACTACGTAAATTGTTTAAAAAACATCATACTAAAGCATTAATTTTTTAAAGGTTATTTTACACACAATTTATACCATGGGTTTTTGATAAAAACAATGATAATGTTTGAAGCTATCTCTAAAGCTTCAAACCCTGCCTTTGAAAAAACTAAAGAATTATTATTAAACAACCATGAGTGGAATGAGAACGCCAAGAAGTTATTTAATTACTATGTTTTTTTTCTAAATCATATACTCGTACGAAAATACGAAGCGAGTTTCAGTTTTTTGTTGTCCTTTTTATATTTAAACTCCTTTCATCGGCTTTTGATTAAAATAAATGAGTTTTTTTGATAAAATCTCTAAAAATAATAACTCCTGCAAAAAAGATTTTAGCAGTAGAAATGTAAAAAATAACTTCTTGCCTTTTTTAGTCCACTCTAGCTTTAGGAATTTACTTGAACACATGTTGATCATTTAAAACAAGGCAAACAAAATGTCCTTTTAAAACCCAAAAACATACATATGTTAGATTTTTCATGTATGATATTTTATACATTTAAATCTAAGTATAAAATAATCCATGAGTTAAATAATGAGTTAAATGAGTTAAATAATCCAACACCGGATCTTTGCGAGTCTTCAAAACCCATTGCACGGTAAACTTTATTTTTCTAAGCCTAAGCAAAACCCAAAAATTAAGCTAAACTTTATTATAATATTTCAATAATAGTGTGCTTTTTAAAAATACCGAATAATTTACTGTTAAAAAAGGCAAGCAATTGTTTTTCGGAAAATATTTTACTAAAATATTTTATTTGCAATTATTTCTGCAGTTATTTTTTCCGTTAACCAATAATCGCCCCCCGCCGGCCCCTTGCCACCCCCTAGAGAGATAAGTGCGCGCGGGGAGCCTCAAACGAAGGGGAGGGGGGGTTTTGGAGAGGGGGCGGTGGTGGCTAAGGAATATATAGTGACAGTGCTCCTTTAAGGCATTTTTAAGAATTCTTTTTTTTTTCAACACACCACGAAAAATAACCACAAAAATGTTTTAACAGCACAATCAAAGCATAACAGCAACCTTAATGCTTATTATCTTTCAAGTCGTCTCATAAATTCTCAAGATTTTTAAAGCTAGTTATTATATAAAAAAATTCACGAAAATGTATACAAATTACACGAAAATGTTTTAATGTTATGAAATTATTATTTTTGTTTTATGTCTTCTCAATAATTTTATTTTTATAATCCTCTTTTATAAGTCAGTCAAACAACTAAATGATATTTAAATATAATAAACTATTATGCAATAAGTTTATTCCGTTTTATGCGGGAAGTTTATGTTTTTTTGCTCGTCAGTACCCTCGTGTCCAGTACCCTCGTGTCCCCCTTGCATAATGAATCGATTTTGCTGCGAGGTTGTGGTGAACGCAATTTTTTTAAGCCCAGTACCTTCGTGTCCAGTACCCTCGTGTCCAGTACCCTCGTGTCCAGTACCCTCGTGTCCAGTACCCTCGTGTCCCGTTCCCATTTCAACTACTACCATTAATGTAATCAATGTGCATTTATATCGTGGTATTTTTGCCTTCTTAATACCCATATTAATTTTTTTTTATGGAAACATTACTGTATTTCGCGAGATCTCGTATGCCGAAAATCGTGATTTTCCATACTTAAGAAAACTGCGCGGAGAGACCTTAAGCTTATCCTGAAATCTTACGTAAATAAGATTAATGTCTGTAAAATGCATTTACAATTGTTGAATCCTTTCGATTGCTTTTAAGAAAACCGCGCAAAAATGCTGAACGTGTCAAATCTGAATTGAACATCATACTGAACGTTCAATTTGCTGCGCACAAACCATGCTTGTGCAAATTAAATGTCACGGTATGCAAATTATGTATTTCGTCAGATTCGTGAATTCAAGTTAATTTTTTTTATATTTGGTGATTTTACATTGTGACGAGTAAAAGCATTTTAAAAGTAAAAAAGCTTATAAAAGCGTATTTGGAAAAAATACTAACGCCGCTTATCGGGGGATTCATAAAACAAATCATTTAAATAAAATTTTCAAAAAAATATAGTTTACATCAAACATGAAATTTTTTACGAAAGTTTTTGTATTCAATTTTAGTTCATCAATTATATTGTAATGTAATTAAATTCAAAATTTTTAAATACGTGCGAGTAAATTAGCTTACCCAGAATTAAATATGTAAGTTTTTGATCCAAATTCAACCAACAAGAGAAAGGTGACGTGTATTGATCATGGAAAAAAAGAGCTACGATAGCTGTTTTTATAGCCGGAATTCCTAAAATCGTAATATAAAAATGAACTTAGTAATATAATTTATATAAACGTTGATACTTTGCCGTTTTATTTTTGCTTTAGCGTTTTGACATTTCACCAAATAGTGTATTTTTTTGCTTTTGCACTTTGTACAAAAATATTGTCTTAAAGTTTTTAAAACCTTTCTGATGATTCTTTAAAAATAAAATCAGTCTAAAAAATTTTGACTGTAGAACTTAATAGGGAAAACTTTTTACGTTTTAAAATTATAAAGTTAAAATACTCATTTCCCATGAAAACAATTTAGATAAATTGCTTTTTTGGATGAATTGAATCTTGCAGATAAATGTGGCACGTAGATTCTAACTCTCCATCGCGTTGCATACGGGCTGCAGTGGTTAGAGGCAACTACTATTATTTAATTTACACAACAGGGACCTGTTTCATAAAAACCTCTGTAAATTCTCATTTTACAAATCTCCGCCTATTTTTTGTAAAATACGCGATAAAGGTTTTTCGACTTGCAATCCAGGGGGAGCATCTGAGCGCACTGCTCTGTGCTGATTGGTCGCAGCCACGTCATTTCATCTCCGCTGACCGATCAATATTCGCCATGTCGTATATCCTCTATCATGTAATTTACAAAAAATAGGCGGAGTTTTGTAAAATGAAAATTTACAAACGTCTTTATGAAATAGGCCCCAGGAAAAATACAAAAAGTGTTCTTTAATGTTTCAAAAAAAGAACTTGTGGGTGGAGTATTGCATGCACTGTTTTTTTGTAGTTTTGATCTAGTGTGCTTTCAATATATACGTTCTATAACCGCATTTGTACGAAACCAACAGAACGCAAAGTTTTAAGTCACATTTTCTATTTATAAACTGTAACAATGTTTTCCGAAAACAAAGAACACATTGTGTTTAATTAATTCAATCCATCAATCAAGGTACAAAAAGAGTATCGATTACACTGAGATGTTTTATAAATTACGAAGTAATCCTTAACAAACTATACGAAAGCAAAGTCTTCTACATGAGTTAACCTGTTGGTTCCTTCAAAAAACCCAAAATAATAATGACTTTGACAGCAAATTGTTTCTGCTTTAATTATACTTTTTTGCAAATGCATTATTAATCTAGCAAAATTTATTCAGATTGAAAAGTAATTGTGAGCAATTTAGAGTTATTTGGAAAACTCGATGTCTGTAATTCTATTGCAACGCCTTTTTAGGCAACGAGAAAATGAAATATTAGTATAGCTAATAATGACCATTTTTTGAAAGTTATACAAAAAACAACAATTTAAAATAATGGTGAAAAAATCTGCTACACAAATGTGTCTTTCTAACTTTGCTCTACAAGTTATGAAACCTGAAATGATAATTTTGATATGAAGAGTATTTTTTGCAATATTCATTACATTAAAACCTTTATTTTAAATGGTTTTTCTTAAAAGGTTGAAACACAGGAAGTTTTTAGTACAATTTAAATTTCTTACCCCAGGCAAAAAGAAGAATAACCGGGTGGCTAAAATAGCCTCCTTTGGAAATGACTTGGGTGCAAATAGCGTAAGTTTGTACTGCTTCCAATAAAAAAGACACAAAACATACAGAAAACAGGTAATGAAGTGCGACAGCACACAGTTTGCATATATGCTAAAATATGTTCAATTTAGTGGATTTAGTTTCAATCAGAATAACGTTTGTGTTTCGTCTTCTTCACTGCTGTGTATAGGCTACATTTAGTTGGTCTTTATGACTTGAAACATTGAAATGAATGTTTCACAGCAAAGCAATTAAATTTTTTTGATAAAAACTATTTGATATCAAAGATTAGCTTTTTTAACAATTTTTTATTAAATTAGGTGCGGGTCTTTAGAGCTGCGAACAGGTAACTTAGAACCATCAGAATTTTTTGGGAACTTGGAGCCACGAACAATGGAAACTTGGAGCTTTAAAAAAAGGCTTGCTAGCTTGCTCGAAATAAAAAAAATTCCGACTAGCCTACCTTTAAATATTTTGATTAGTAACTATGCTAAACTAAAATATTTGTGAATACTTTTATTTATTGTTTAATTAGGCTTAACACTTTCGGACAATTCTTTTTGCACGTTTATTATTTAACTGAATTAGTTTGTATTTTTATTATTTTCTTTAAAGTTATGTCCAACAACGACGGGATTAATGGTGCCGCCACACGCGGTCGAAGAAGCCGGCGGAAATTCTCGATACCGCGCTTACTGTAAGTATTGTCTTACTTTTTGATATTTTATAATTTTAAGTACTATTTTTATTTGTATAACCAAAGGTGGATAATCTAATAAAGGTATGTCACAGCGGTCTGTAGCAGCGTGCATCATAAAATCCAATTCAGGCCGCACGTCCGGCCAGAAGCCGCACGTCCGGCCAGAAGCCGCACGTCCGGCCAAAAGCCGCACGTCCGGCCAAAAGCCGCACGTCCGGCCAAAAGCCGCACGTCCGGCCAAAAGCCGCACGTCCGGCCAAAAGCCGCACGTCCGGCCAGAAGCCGCACGTCCGGCCAAAAGCCGCACGTCCGGCCACAAGGGAGTTGATTTCGCTGCATTGCGTTCTTGTTATTTTTACCATAGTGGTGTGACGTGGCCGACTGCTCTGGCGAATATATTATTTACATTTTTCTTGTGTGAATTATTTAAACTTTTATTACGGTCGTAATAAAAGTTTAGATTATCCACCTTTGATGATACCAATAAAAACACGTCAAAATAACAATAAAATACAATACTAAAAATATTCAATTTGTGATTTTCAATTTAGCGTATTCTGAATAATGCACAAAATAATAAGCAAATAGTAAATTTTCTATAAAATAGAAAAAAGCATAAGTCACGAAGTTATACAGAAAAATTTAAAAAATAATTTATGGCATTACTCTTCAATTATGCAATAAATTAAAGATAAATTCTATCAGGGTGAAAATAGATGAGTAGTAAAGTAACCACTCGTTTTTTAAGAAAATATCACATGCAGAGAAACACTTGACGCAACTAAATAATAATTGGTTACATAACCGCTGAAAACATTTTTTTTAATTTTTCTCGCTCACGGGTTTATTTTTTACTTCTTCCTGGCCGAGAGCGGTCACGCCCTTAATTTTAGCCTGGAAGACTTTAGCTTTAGTTAAGCAATTGAATGAAGAGCTTTGAAGCTCCAGGGGTTGGTCCACAGCTCTTGAAAGCGGAGATTTGCTCTGTTTCAGAACATTCCTGATCTCAACTACTAATTTATCTAACCTTCAATATTACCCTCCAATATTATTCTACTATTTAAAAGGGAGTTTCAGAGTTCTGGAGCTCCGCCCCTTAAAGGTGCGGTGCGGAGTCAAATTTTTTGTGAAAACGTTTTTTGTGAAAACGTTACTGCTTTCTTTCTTTCTTTTAGTTTCTTTTTTCTTTTACTGCTTTCTTTTTTTTAGTTCTTACTTATAGTTCTTGCTTTCTTTTAGTTTATATTTTGTAATTTAAATTTTAATACCCATTGGACTAAGCCTAAGCTAGGTTACAAAGCTTACATTTTGATCTAAAGGTTTACAAACTATTTTAACAGGACCATCTAATTTTCCTACCAAAAATATTATTTGAAGACCGAAAATTTAAACCGCACGATAAAAGCACTTATAGTTGAATTATATCTGGCTGACGTTCAAAATTAGTTTGCCGATATGCGGTTATGACGTTAAAAAAACAAATAAAATCGCAGAATTTTTTTTTAATTCCACTTTTTTATAAAGTATACAAAAATTGACCAAATTTAGCCCTTTAAAAGTTTGCATTTGTGTTTCAAATTGAATAAATTGATAAATAATTATTAAAAAAGGGGTTTTCACCTTTATTATTAACCGCTTTCGTTAAAAATTTTGAATGGTTTTGTTGTTAAATAATTGATTTAATAGTGCAATTATCGAGGTCAGCTAGATTCTACTAGCCTATTATATGTTTTTACAGTTAAATTGTTTAACATTAATAATGTACGTGGAAACGGATTTCGTGGAACTATTCCCATCGAAACTTAAATAGGTAGGATTTCAGCGGCGGACTTAAGTTTTTTAATGAATGGCCCGCATAAAATCAGTGGATGACGCTTGCTGAAAAGTGAAATAAATATTAGCTGCTTGACCCGGCCTGTTAAAGTTATTAAATTGTTCAGTTTCCTTCTTTCTGGCTTGTCCTTCTATATAAAAAATTGTTTCTGTTTTTTATATTATTTTTGTGAAATATCGAATATAATGAAATATATTTTTATTTGTTAGCATATGAAATAAAATTGAATATTGTAAAGTATTTTTCTGATCAAATGGAATTTTTGAACTTACCAAAGTTTTGATTTTGAATTTTTATAGCTATATTTGACCGTAAGCTAAAAAATTCTACATAATAATAACACTCAAGCTAAATTAAAGTCAGTGTTTATTTTCATGTTGAGTAATTTGTAAGCCATGTTGAGTAATTAATTATGCCTATCAAGGTAGAACACCACAGTTTTAACAATATTTACTTTAAGCTAAACATCAACTTAGATATTAATTTTTGGCGAAAAACAGTATGATACGATCAAATGCTGAGATTATGATGTATTCAACGGTGATAATTGAATCTTTTCTTGGTTGTTTCATTTTGAGCTACACAATTTAAAGGTCAAAAACAGTTTTTGTTCTTTTAAAAAATTTGAAAAGTACAGTTTTTGCTAAAATTTTATGGAAAGTTAATAAAAAATAAGGGACAAATTTTTATTGGTAATTTGAAATAAAACGGAATTAAAAATTTTGAAAAAATTGAAAAAATCAAAAAAAGCATTTTTAAAAATGCAAATAAATAAATCCTGAATTAGTTTTTTAATTAAATACAATCCAAGGTATTGTTCAGGCTTATATTTAACTAATTCCAAACTTTCCTTAAAATCTGTACATTAATCAATTTTTTTCTTTTAATTTTTTGATTCGACGCCAAAAAAACTACAAACTGAACCGTCTTATTCAAATATACATTTTAAAACCATTGACTACGATGCGCAGTAGTCCAGTGGTTAGAGGTTAGAGTCCAGTGGACTTGTTCTCTTCACTACAGCA
>JASAMX010027610.1:0-39245 GCA_030248175.1 Microlaimidae sp. YZB2_3 | reverse complement strand
GGGAGCAACAAACCGGGGGGAGGGCAAGCAGGGGGAGAGAAAAAAAGGGAAAAAAAGGAGAAAAAAGAAAGGAAAAAGAAAAAAAGCGAAAATAAGGTGAAAATAGGTCTAAAATGGCTTAAAATGCATTGAAATATGCTAAAAACTGCAAAAATTTCCCAATGCTGGCGTCATAATAGGTAAAAATGGCGTCATAATTTTTGCGTACTTTTCCATTTTTCCGCGGGAGGTGGCAATAAAACGGGTGAAATCCTCCAATAACGCGGGGGGCATTTTCAAACTGTGCACGGGTCTGCAAAGCAATTAAGTACTTTCAATTTCAAATGATAAAAACAAAGAACTTTTGGCCTCTGAAATACCATACAATACAAATTATGAATGATAAATTGTGTTAATGTGTTTAATTTTATCGTGATAAAAACGGAAAGTTAAGTTTAATTCAGCTTTTGGCTAGAGAATTTTACTCCTGGACCCTGAAAGTTTTTATTTTCACAGTTCATTTTTAGACCAAAAATTGCAGTTTTTTTTTACTAACCAACCAACCAACCTACAAAAAACACTATCTCAATAAATATTGTCAATGTCAAGGTCAAGATGGTGCATTTATAGGTGAGAAAGGGGGGGGGCAGGGTGGGGTCCACCCCCCCTAACCTCAAAATTTTGAGACCCCCCCCCCCCGCCCCTGGACGAAAATCTAGGGGGCCCCCCTCCCCCCCAAATTTCCAAATTTTTTACCCCTGACCCCCCTCTAGAGTTGGAAATCTGACCCCCCCTCCCCCCTCGGAAAAATTTTAAGTACCCTACCTTTTTTATACTAAATTTTCTTCCAAAAACGTGAATTTTCATCACATATTCATGCTTTCACACCCTTTTTATACATAAATATGGCTTTTTATTCAATAAAATGTAGTATTATCCTATAAAAAGAACAATTATTAAAGTTATTTTGGTTTAAAACTGTTTTGCTTTGGACACCAGACCTCACCTAAAACCCCTCTAGATTTCAAAATTTCGCACCCCGGGTCGACCCCCCTAAAAAGCTAGGGGGTCTGGACCCCCTGGGACTCCCCTCCTAGAATTCAAAATTCGATTTACCCCGGGTAACCACCCCCCCCCCCTAGCTTCCCCGACCGTTCTCACCTATGGCGTGCATTTATAACAGTGTACAAATTTTAAAAATCAACCAACAAACAGTACAAACAAAAAAAATTAAGCGCCATGAAAACGCCATTTTTAAAAGGTCATAATATCTCTTTAACCGCTGAATGGTAAAAATTTTGTGAGCTGATGTAAGCAGGGGCAAGATTTTCACAAAGTCATCCAAATCAAAGACCAATGGTTTGATTCTGTACTGTACCGCAGTTTTAAAACTATAAAATGACTATAAAAAGCTTTAAAAACAATAAAAAGCTCAAAAATGCAAGAAAAAGGGCTTTTTGTTTGGCGTAAAAAATTTCATGGATAATTAAAAAAGATTTTCCCGCGATTGATGATATTGAAGCACAAACGTCAAGCAAATTTAATTAGTGCTTTGGCTTAAACATAAAGTTGCAGACCTGTGCACGGTCTGAAAATGCGCCCCCCGTTTTATTGGAGGATTTGCCCCCCCCCCCCCGTTTTATCGCCCCCCCCCCCGCCAAAAAATGAAAAAGTACCCTAAAAATATGACGCCATTTTTGACCTATGATGACGCCATCATCGCGAATTTTTTGCAGTTTTTAGCCTATTTCAATGTATTTTAAGCCATTTTAGACCTATTTTTACCTTATTTCCGCTTTTTTTGTCCCTTTTTTCCTTTTTCCCTTCTTTTTTTCTCTTTTTTTCTCCTTTTTTTCTCTTTTTTTTTCTTTCCCCCCTGCTTGCCCTCCCCCCCCCGTTTTATTGCCCCCCCCCCGTTTCAAAAAAGTTGCCCCCCCCCCGCGCCCCCCCCCCCCCGTTTTGGAATTGCCCCCCCCGTTCTAACCCCGGGGGGGGCAGTGCACAGGTCTGAAGTTGTATCTATAGGTATTAAACAAGAAATATATAAAATTTAAATTTGACAATAATTATATCGTCTTTACTGTGGCAAAATGTGCTACATTGTGTAATCTCATTTGAAATTTTAAACAGCACCTTTTTAACTACAGAATAAAGTAAGTCACAGTCATGTTATTTTAAAATGACAGTGACTTATTTTGCTGTAGTAACGACAATTAATGCCACTGTTTAGAAACCCAGCTAATCTGCAACAGGAGCAAAAGCGACGCGAAGAATTCGAAAAAAGCCACGAACTGGAACGCCAACGTCAAAAACTGGAGCAGATCGGGTCTCAAAAGTCCTCGGGATCAAAAGTCCCTTTGGCGTGTAACCCCGAAACGATGATCGCTAACATTCTTGGACCTTTAGACACCGTTCAGCAGCATGTAAAACCCCCGCCAACTCTCCCTCCAATCGTTCAGAAAAACCCACAGATGCCAATCGTGGCTCAATTGGAAGCATCGGGTTTGTTTTAATTTATTGTTTGTGACTTTCTTGCATAGAAAAATAGCTTTGGTAACTACTAAAGGTAGATTGCGCCAGATTGGGTTACATATACATTGGATTATAATTTAAGAATAAAACCAAGTAAGATGATCAAGACAATCAAGATAATCAACACAGACAATCAATCTGGAACAAATTAATGGTTAAATTAAATAATCATAAAATACCCATTCCTTAAATCCTTTAACAAGGTTGTCCTTAATAATGTCATGCTGCATTAGTAAAGTCATACTGTATTAGTAGTCCAGTGAGTTCTAATATCGTATAAATTGATATGAACAGCAATACCCACTTTATATGGAGAGATTGGGATTTCCACACAAACAATTGAGCAGACTTATTCTGTCAAAGTAACAACGGTATTTTGCATCGTTTGTTTTTATTATATTACTACTTGCAGGTCAGCAGATGGGTGCCATGAAACAGGAAAAACAGATTATAAAACAAGCATCAAATGATTCCGGAAAATCAATTGAGCCTCCAGTGAGTCTCGGTGGAGCAGGTAAACCCAGTTTCATCAGTCCTTTACACCGCCCCCCCTCTCCGTGGTTTTATTGGGAGGTGGGGGGGGAGAATTTTTTAAAATGGAGGGAGGGAGGAAATAAAACAAAAGAGAAAAAAATAGAAAAAGCAAAAGCAAAGAAAAAAGGACAAAAAGGCAAAACTTAAGTAAAAATAGGTTTAAAATGGTTTAAAATGCGTTAAAAACGGCTAAAAACTGCAAAAAATCGTGCGAAGATAGGTCAAAACGGGGCAATAATTTTTCAGTACTTTTCCATATTTGGGCAAGGGGAGAAAAGGGGGTCACAGCCACTAATATAGCAGGGGCGGCCATTCCCAGACCGTGCACAGGTCTCCAGTTTTAATATATTTTAATTTAATTTAATATATTTAATATTTTAATGCAATGCGTTTATAGATTAAAATTTATAGCACAATACAATTCATAAAAGTACTCAACTGCAGAATTTTTTACATGGACAAAATAAAAAACAACTTTTTCTTTAAAACTCTGTATTTGTTTGCATTGTTTGTTTTTAGGATTAGACAATATGATGAAAATGTGCAGTGCGGATCTTACAGCTAATATAAAACCAAATTTTTTCAACAAGCCCCATTTGAAGGATATACATCAACAGGTTAAAAGGAAAAACAACGCTATGTTATATCTCGTAATGTAAACAATTATAATTTTTACTTGATTTACTAATGCAAATCAAGTACGAATTAGAGTTTAGGCAACAATTATAGCTAATAGCAAAAACAAAAAGTTTTTGTGCAAAAAGAGCGGGAATTTTTTGGAAAAACCCAGAAAAAATATTTACACCTATAACCTAAAAAAATATAAATTAAAAATAATTAATAAAAAATCAAAATAGACAGATGGCCAAATTAATTAGAAAGAGTATAAAAATATATAAAAACAAAAACAAAAGTTACACGTTTCTGCGCTTCTCTGGACGTGTAATGGACAAATAAGTAAAATAGTTGCGCGTCGTAAAATAGTTGCGCGTCGTAAAATAGTTGCGCGTCGTCGTAAGTTGAGCGTTGCTCGAGCCTCGAGTGGGTGCTGTGTCGTTAATAATTAAACAAAGTAAAATATACTAAAAGCGAATTAAAACGTGATTGATTTATTTGTTCAGGGTATTTTATTCGTTTATAAAAATAAGGGACCTATTAGTAACCAATCGAATGAAAACAATTTAGCTCATCGCCAGTTTATCATATCAACCTATTAAAACTTAACCTCTTATTTTTCTGAATTCTGATAATTGATACAAGATATTAAATTGATTTGATTTGATAATATTAACGATTGGATAACAAATATTGTTTTATTCTTAACGTTGATTTGATTTGATTTATTCCTTATTGTCCCTATCTTATTCTTCTGTAAACTTGACCCCTGAATGAAAAAAACTCTTTGATGCAGATTACCGCTTAGTAAACTCTATAAAAATCAAAATTAAACAGAATTAAGTCTAAAATTAATTGTTTTATTAAAAAAAACTTTTTAACGTTAATGAGAAAATTGGTAAAAAGGACTCATTAATTTAATAGATTGATTACTACCATAGGTGTTTTTGGTCGGATCCGCTAGGGGGGTCACCCCCGGGTGGAAAGCCAAAATTTTTTAGGGGGGTCCAGGGAGGTCCGGACCGACCCCCCTGGCTTTTTAGGGGGGTCGACCCCGGGTGCGACATTTCAAATTTAGGGGGGTCAGGGGGTCCGATTTTTTAGCAAAATTTTTTTAACTCAATAATTTAAGTGTTTTTAGGTCTAATATTGAATTTTATGTATTAAAACAGCCTATTTAGGCCTAAAAAGTGTATTTAAACACTGTTTTTAACTAAAAACCCGTGTTTTTGACAGTAAATAAAAAAATATACTTCCAAATTGGTCGGGAGGGGGGGGGAGGGGGGTCAGCCTCGCTAGGGGGGTCAGGCCGGACCGCTCTCGAGCTTTGGGGGGAGGGAGGGAGGGCCCCCTGAATTTTTTTTAGGGGTGGGGTCCAAAATTTTGGCTCTAGGGGGGGTGCACCCCTCTGTCCCCCCCCAAAAAAACACCTATGATTACTACCCTTTTCCAACTTCATTTTGGTAGGAAGATGTTTCGAAAAAAATTTCGCGATTGTTTTTAACACAGTCGTCATAAATTAAGATTTTGAGAAAAAAAAATTATTTAAATCGAAGACAAAAAGTTTGACTTTGAACCGCTCTTTACAAAAATATATTTGCATTAAACGGAATTTTCTCAGGATTATTTTTAGTTTAGAATATCGTGGAGTGAGGAACGCACAAAGCACTTGGTCCACGACATTAAGTAAACTGAAGTATATATATATTTTAAAAAAACCATAAACTAACCTTAACATTAACAACATAACAAAAGGAGAAATATCAAGAAACGAGGTCCTTCCTATTCATACATGGGCACGGGGGGGGGGGGGTTGGGGGGTTAACCCCCCAAATTCTGAGAAGGGGGTTTAACCCCCTCCCACTCAGAACTGGGGGAAGGGGGAAAGTTAACCCCGCAATTTTGGAAAAATGAAGAAAAAAATGTCTTTAAAATGACTTCTAACTGTCTCCAAACTTAAGTTTTGAGATCAAAATGAATGTTTTAAACAGTAAAAAACTCAAAAATGCAATAAAAAGGGCTTTTTGACCTAAAATTAGCGTTTTTTACCTATTTTTTTCTTTAAAATCGAAAAACGATATGGGTAAAATTCACTCTTGAAAAAAAAACGATATGGGTATTTTGCGTTTCTCGGATTTTAACCCCCCCTCCCTAATTGGGGGTTTAACTACCCCCCCCAACACCCACTCGGGGGCGGGGGGGGCATATCGTTTTTTTCTGGAGTGACCAACTTGCCTTGTTTGTTTTAGAAAATAGTAGATAAACGCTAATTTAGGCAAAAGCCCTTTTTATTGTATCTTTTTCTTATTATTTGTTGTCCTTTTTTCTTAAGTTCGGAGGCAAGTAGAAGTCATATTAAAGACATTTTTTTTCATTTTTCCAAAATGACTAGTGATAACTTTTCTCCCCCCCCCCCCCTTCTGTGTGGGGGGGGCGTTAACCCCCCCTTCTCTGATTTGGGGGGGGGGTTACCCCCCCCCCCAACCTCCCCCCGTGCCATTAAGCTTTTCTCCCCTTCTGGTGGGGGGGGTTAACCCCCTCGTTGGGGGGGTCCCCCCCCCCCCCCCGCCCGTCGGTTAGGCGTTGTTTAGCTTTGATTTCGCAACTGTAGGAGCGAGAACACGTCAATATTCATACTCCGGATCAGAAGGCGACGCAATGGAACTACCGTACCGCCACGAATTTGGAGGGAATTTTCATGGTCCAACAACAGACCGCCCCACCACAACCCCAAAGTATAGATTTACTTCTATAGATGTTTTTGGGAAGGGGTCGTCCACCTCAGCAGTGTGAAAATTTAGGACCCCCCCCCCCCCAAAATCTCAAAGTCATCCAATCCAGCCTAGTCCCTCCTTCTACCCCCCCCCCTACCTCCACCCTACTAAAGCCGAAAATCCCCCATCCTTATCAATTTCATAAGTATTATTTTTATATGTACATATCGTTAAAATGATAAAAAAAACCCGAAATTTTATACACTTTTTAGGCCTAAATGGCCTATTTTGTTTATATAATTTAATATTAAGCCTAAAAAGTATTAAATTACAGATTAATAACAATTTTTTTTTTAAAATCTAACCCCCTGACTGACCTACCTTTTATTTGAAATCGGGCGCCCTAGGTCGAGACCCTATAATAATCACAGGAGGTTCGTGCCATAGGTGAGTACGGCTCTGGCAGCTCAAGATGTGATTTACCTCATTACCCGAGATAAATCACATCTTCAATTTCAAGAAGAGGTTCTAAGAGGAGAGGATTAGTGATACGACACCCCTGGCTTTTTAGGGGAGGTCAACTTAGAGTAGGAAAATTTAAAATCTAAGGGTGGGTCACAGGGGTGGGGAAAGGGGGAGGGTCCGGTCTTTCAGTGTCAGAAGCAAAATATTTTAAAGCCATCATATGTTTCAGGGAGCGGCCGCCCCCCCCCCCGAAAAGGTCGGACGGGGGGAAAATAGGGATAGTGGTTGGGCGGGGAGGGGAGCGGCCGCCCCCCCCCCCAAATGGTCACCACCTCACCAGATAGTAAAATTGAGGGGTTTTCCAAGGTCAAAAATTCAAAATTTTCTAGCGCCTCGCTAATCGCTCGGCGCCAACCTCTAAAATAGTTTTGGTACCACAATTTACCCCAAAAAGCAAAAGAAATAATTCCGCTTCGCTTCGCTCAGCGGTCAAGTTCCATACTGTTCGTATGCATAATTCTTGCCATTTATCTTGCTGTTATTGAAAACAGTACAATAATTTTAATAAACAATAAGTACTACACATCAAGCAAAACAAACAATCATATTTGGTTGATTTGTATATATAAGTTTCCAAGATTCTATATATATAGAATCTCCAGCCGCCTACAACAATAGCTTGATATTTTTTCCATATAATAGGTACTCTAAAAAACATGGACATGCTGCTCATTTGATTTGGTTTACATTTTGGGTGTGGCCAGGGGGTCTTAAAGGTCTCCAAGTCCATTTTTTGTGAAATCCAGGCTCTGTGCCAATGTCTGCTAATGTAATTTTAAACTAAGAAAACATGTTTTTACTGCTAAAAACATAAGATAATACGTTATTAGGCCAAAAACAGGGTATTATACAGCTTTATCTACGTTTATCCCTGTTTTTTTAACCTTTTCAAATTTATGCCCCCCCCCCCAAAAAAAAAAATTTCGGGGGGCGAAATTTTTAAGACAGAGGGAGTCTAAAATCTAAAATTATAGTGGAGGTTAGGGTCTAAAATTTTGGTGAAGTGGACCTTTAAATTTGTTTCCAGGAGGTGCTGAGGAGGGGCAAAATTTCGAGGCTAAGGGGGTGGACTTCATCCTACTTCGTTCATTCACACCTTTAAGCAAAAAAAGCTACCTGTTTCAAAACAAGATGAATAAAGTAACTTTACAAACTAAGTTTGTAAAAGTTTAATTGTATTGCAGTTAATCAAAGAACTCAGGGAGGAGTTTCGAAAGTTGAATCTACTTCAGCAAATCACCAGTCGACGCCCGGTTTGTTGCCGGAATTTTACGCGGACGAGAACAGAATGCCAAACGCTTATATTGAATTGTTAAAAAAATGCGGCCCCAATCCAAATCTACCGAATACAGCACTGGTTTATAATATTTTGGTTGGTTTTTTTATATATTGTACTGTAAGCCAAGCTGTGATAGCAGCGTTTTTTGAGAAAATTGTTATTTTGGAGTAATAAGTATTAGGAAGGTAGCCGAAGGTGGTATACCCCCTCTAAGGGCAATCGCCTGCCCCCTCTTCAGAGGATGCCCATTTTTAGACTACCCCTTATGTTTTATACCGCTACCCCTGACCTCTCCATCTCTACAAATCCCAAAAAAATTCAAAAGTTTGCCTTTTTTAAATTTAACATATAAAATGTGATAATTATTTTTGGACGAGTTTCTATTATTATTTTATTACTCCATTTTTTCCACTTTAAAAAATTCATTTTTTAAAACATTTTTTGTTATTTTAAAATACCCCCCTTGCCACCCCCTATTTGACTGGTTTGACTAATTAATCAATATAAAAATTTTTCCCGCTACGCGGGAAGGTCAGATTTATATATATACAGTTAAATTAATGCTATCAATAATTTTTTTTGTTATTATAACTTACACCATACTCATTCGCAAAATTTAAAGCCATCAGAAAACAGATAGTTGTGTTATATACAATTTCATCGCCTGATAATTTTGAAGATCAGACATAATTGTGCAGAAATTTAGGTAAAAAAACAAAAGTAAAATGTATGTTCACGCAAACACCAGGGGACGATTTTAAAGCAATTTTTAGTGCATATTTTAAAAAAATTTCGCGCGTAGCGGCGGAAAAGGCGGCGGCTGCGGAGGCGGCGCCGCGCGCCGCTTTTGTGGCACTTTTTCTCCCCCCAGACCGCCCCCCCCCCCCCGAAATGAAATCCTGGCTACGCCACTGGTCGCTGTCACGTGTATTTCATAATGACACTGGCTCATTTTGTCGTAGTGACGACGATATACTTAATTTTAGGTTAGTTCCGGTTTGAGTCGCGATATACTGGGTCATGTTTGGTCTCTTGTAAACCGGACTATTCCAAGACAATTGACCAAAGCGGAATTCTTTGCTGCACTCACTTTGATTGCTTTGGCGCAGGTATTTTTAACTTTAGGTACTTAGTTGTGGCTTGTTAATAATATAATTTTTTTGTAATTTCTGTTTCACAATTCTGAAATTAAAAAAAATCTTCTAGTTAAATACATTTTTTTAATGATAAAATATAAAAATTTGAAAGTTTTTACAAAATGATGTGTACTTAAAAGTTTTTTACTGTGGAATGCCTCCCCAGTGGGTTTAACGGTTAGAAAGGGGAATTTTCAAAATAAAAGAACACAAGGAGCGCAGTTTTTTTAAACCAAAGATGCGCGAAAAAAGTGGGGGAAAATGAAAAAAAGTAAAATTTAAGGAAAAAAATAGGTTAACTACTGCGAAAATTTTATGAACACAGGTCAAAATGGCGAATATTTTTAGTGTGTTTTTTTTTCATTTTCAAGGGAAGGGAGGTGGGACACCAAAAACGGGGAAAACACAACCAACTAATAAAGCGGGGGGAGAGGGATTGCCGGACCGTGGCCAGATTTAAATTTATGTCGCCATGGTCGCAGCAGTGGCGTGCCTAGGGGAGAGGGCGGCTACCCCCGCCCCCCGAAATCCGGCGAACCCCGATTTTTTCATAAGGGAGGACCCTTACTTTTTAAAATTTTGGGGAAGAAAAAATTTTTTCTTTAATATTAGTACAAAAACTTTCTTTCCCCTGATGCCTTCCAAACATAGATGTTTTGGGGAGGGGAACAGAGGGTCCACCCTTCCACTAGAGCCAAAATTTCGAAACCCCTCTGGAAAAATACCAGGGGCCTCCCCCACAGCTCGAGAGCTTTGAGCTCCCTCACGGCCTGACCCCCTAGCGAGGCTAACCCCCTCCTCCCCCCTTCCGACCAATTTAGAAGCATAATTTTTTTATTTACTGTCAAAAACATGGTTTTTTAGTTAAAAACAGTGTTTCAGTAAACTTTTTAGGCCTGATTAGGCTGTTTTAGTAAATAAAATTCAATATTAGACCTAAAACACTTAAATTATTGATTTAAAAAAACTTTGTTAAAAAATCAAACATCCCTGACCCCCCTAAGTTTAAAATCTCGCACCCGGGGTCGACCCCCCTAAAAAGTCAGGGGGGTCCGGCCATACATGGGCAAGTTGGTCCGGAGTGGGGGGTTAAACCCCAAATTAGGAGGGGCTTAAAATCCGAGAAACGCAAAATACCCATATCGTTTTTTTTTCTGGATTGCATTTTACCCATATTGTTTTTCGATTTTAAAGGAAAACTAGGTAAAAAAAACGCTAATTTTAGGTCAAAAAGCCCTTTTTATAACATTTTTGAGCATTTTATTGCTTAAAACATTTATTTTGACCTCAAAACTTAAGTTTGGAGGCAGTTAGAAGTCATTTTAAAGACATTTTTTTCTTCATTTTTCCAAAATTGGGGGGGTTAACTTTTTCTCTCCTCCCCCCACTTTTGAGGGGGGGGAGAGTTAAACCCCCCTTCTCAGAATTTGGGGGGTTAACCCCCCCAACCCCCCCCCCCGTGCCCATGTATGGGTCCGGCGTCCGGACCCCCCTAGACCCCCCTTAAAATTTTGGCCTTCCACCCAGGGGTGCAACCCCCCTAGCGGAACTGACGAAAAACATCTATGCTCCCGTTCCAAAAGCATATTAATACTCAAAAAACCAAGTTTTCCCGCTTCGCGTGTAGTTTTAATTGACAATTTATGTTAGCTTTTCGATTTCAAATCGATTATGCCGTTCAATAGTTAAGTGTTTACAGTTTAATGTTACATACATGTTTAATAAAACTACTGTAAACACTATTAACCTTTTATTAACGTTTTATATACATGTTTTAAATGTATATGGATAAAAAACCTTAAATTTTGTAATAAGTAGGTATTATTTCGAATTAAAATTTCTAGTATATTTTAGCGCCTTAATTTAAAAATTTTCTTCGCCCCCTCCCCTAAAGGGGCATTCTCTTCCCCACTCCCCTCCGAACCCCCCTCACAAGGGGCTCTGCCGCTTGACCCCACTGGGGAGCTCTCGCCCCTCAGACTCCCCACTTCTGGGAGGGGGCTGTTGTTGCATTACCTAAAACTTATCTTCCCAGTCGGAAATATAAGTCAAAACTAGTCGGGTAATAAACTACATAGCTTTGGTAAATTCTCGAATAAAATCATGAATAGAGTTTTTATGCTAATTGTTTACGCAAATAAAAATTTAGGAAGGCAAGTTGCTAACATTGGCTTTACTTTCGCAAATTAACCCGGGGGAACTACCGGTACCCAAATTAAATTTGAACCAGAGTCAGCCCACTTCGCCGGCTTCCACTCAAGTTCAGCCGCATCCGCTGTCGTCCGTTGCCACGCCGGGATTTGCGGCCTCGCCGGTGGCCAGGCCGGCGGTTGTCGCAAGTGTTCCGGGTGGTTTTCCGACAAATACGTCGAACGCAATCGGCGCGTTGTCTGGCGCAAATTATTCGAACAGTGAGTCGGGAATAATTGGTACGGCGCCGAGTTCACCGGGAGCCGACGGTTTCCGACCGACCTCCGCGTGTATCGGACAGCGACTGTCGGTTTCATCTCACCAGCACGGCGGCTCTTCTCACCAGCATGTTGCCGCGTCTCAGCTCACCGTCGAGTCGGCAGGTGGCGTTGGAGTCAGCGGCGGGAGCGAAGACGAGTTCGGAGAATTCGCGGACTTTCGATCCGGGAATTCGGGGGTGGAAATCTCCTCCGAATCGCGGAGCAGCGACCCCGATACCGGGTTTAATATGACTACTGGGCAAAAAGGATCTCACCACCCTGATCAGGGCGAAGATAAGTACGCGGCGTTTCGCGAGCTGGGAACTGAAGCGGGTACACCTAAGGCCCAGTGGAATTCGCCGGATGTAATTGTGACAGAAAAGGAAAATACTGCCCCGGAGAACGGTAAAGGTGGCGGGCGTACGTACATAAAACACCTAATTTTAATAACATGCCATGTAAGTAGGTGAGTAGAGGGTTAATTTTCTCTCCTGAAATTCTTGAAACTGCAGTCTGACCATTCCTAAAATTTTGGGTTCCTTCCTACCAAAAAAAATTCAGTCCGAAAAGTTTGTTGGATTCCACCTTGTAAATCGTGTGATAGTGAGATTTAGTGAAAAAAGTAACTTTTTTAGTATTTGAGTAATTAAACATTTTTCTCATTAAAAGTTGCGCCTGTGATAACATTCGCTTAAAGGTGCTGTGCGGAGTCAAACTTTTTGTCTTCGATTCTAAAAATTTTTTGTGAAAACATATCCCTGCCCCCAATAGGCCACAAAATTTTTTTCAACAAAAAATTTCTCCAGTGGTTCATGAAATATGACCCCCCAAAAATGGCGTTTTTCGACAATTCTGTACGTGTCAAATTGCTCAATGGGTATAGCGATTTACGTTACAAATTATACACTCAAAGAAAGCGGCTACTTTCTACTTTAATTTGATACCTTGATCGTTAAGATTGGTGCAATATTTGTCGAAATATTGCGTTTCCCGTACAAAAAACCCGAAACTTTTTCGTTAAAAACACCAAACGACGGTAGTGATTATGTGAAGTTTGCCCAACCTTTCTGTCCTTCACTTCGTGTTTTTAACAAAAAAATCGAGGGTTTTTTGTTCGAAAAACGCAATATCTCGACAAATACTGCACCAATCTGAACGATCAAAGTATCAAATTAAAGTAGAAAGTAGCCGCTTTCTTTGAGTGCATACTTTGTAACTTATCGTTATACCCATGGAGCAATCTTTCACGTAAAGAATTATCGAAAAATTCCATTTTGGGGGGTCATAACTCTAGCAAGTTGTCACGTACGGAATCGTCAAAAAACATCATTTTTGTGGGGTCATAACTCCTGAACCACCGGAGATATTTTGTTGAAAAAATTTTTGTGGGCTATTGGGGGCAGCGGGCAGGGCATACATGGACACGGGGGAGGGGTTAACCCCCCAAATTCTGAGAAGGGGGGTTTAACTCCCCCCCCCACTCAGAAGTGTGGGAGGGAGAAAAAGTTAAACCTTCCCCCCAATTTTGGAAAATGAAGAAAAAAGTGTTTAAAATGACTTCTAACTGCCTCCAAACTTAAGTTTTTAGGTCAAAATGAATGTTTTAAGCAATAAAAAGCTCAAAAATGCAATAAAAAGGGCTTTTTGATCTTATATTAGCGTTTTTTACCTATTTTTCATTCAAAATCGAAAAAACAATATAGGTAAAATGCACTCCAGAAAAAAACGATATGGGTATTTTGCGTTTCTCGGATTTTAACCCCCCCCCCACCTATTTGGGGGTTTAACCCCCTCCCCCTCACTCCAGACCAACTTGCCCGTGTATGGGGCAGGGGTAAGGTTTTCACTAAAAATTCTCAAAATCGAAGACAAAATGTTTGACTCCGCACCGCACCTTTAAAACATTTTGCTACGACTCGCTAATTTACTAATGCTACCACCTTCACCTTAAAGATAAATATGCAGTTTTTGGACAGCTGGAAAAAAGGAACTCGCTAGAAAGCGATTCGCGAAAACAAGACACTGGCAGTTGCGGTCTGCATGTGCAAAACGCGTCGAAGGGCCAGTTGGAGAAAAGCAATTCGCTCACCGCAAATCAACCGGAACCCGGAGGAATTTCCGCCAAAAGTCAACTGGAAAAACGACACTCCCTTAGAAGTCAGGACGGGGAAGGGCGGTCGGAGTTCGGCGGGGGCGGCGGGTCTTCCGTTTTCGCGGTCAAGCAACTGCCGATTTCGACCGGTGGGTGCTCGAATTCGTCGGGTGTGGAACCCAAATACGCGGTTTTCAGAAGCTTGGAATCGAATCACGGAAAAGCCGATGTTGTCGGGCAAGAACTTGACCATTGATAAATTTGTGTTATTTTGGAATTTTTTGATGTAATTACAAAGAATGAAGATAGGTGGCGTGGACGATGAAAAAATAATTAATAGGAAGATTGAGCGTCGTAGGTTGGAGTAATAGGTTTGATTCGGGGAAAAGTAACTCAAAAACCAAAGGCTTTTTTTCTGAAAGTCTTCGATTAGAGTTTTTGATTTATAAAAGTAAAGTATAAAAATATAGTTAGCTGAATAGAAGCTGGATGTATATAATAAGCTGGGTAAAATTAGCTGGATAGAAGGGCTAAGCTAAGGTCAAGGTTAAATGCAAAGTATTATAATTGTTTTTTACTATAGCTATTAGCTGGAACAGAAAAATAATTTTTGTCCTAACCCTTTTAAGCTTCCATTGCTTTTGTAATAAGTATGTTTTACTACATGTCTAAAATATAACAAAATCTTTTATTACTATTGATATCATTAAGTGAGAAGAGTCACTAAAGTTTTGTTCAAGTTCTTGCGTTAAGAAAACATGAAAATGTTGGAAAACTGGTACCTCAACAAGAACTAAATACTGCGAACAACAATTTACCGAAATTTTGGAATTTATCTTCAAGCCGAAGCGATATTAGTGCTCATACGGGTATCATATTTTTATGTTTATAACAAAATTTAATGTTCCACCCTTTAAAAACTTAGAGTCACCAGTACTGGGGGCATAGTTTTCAAAATTTGAAGTAAATCCCGCTGATCATAGACATTAATTACCGACCTCTAACGATTGGCTGGGGGGAGGGTTTAAGGTGTTGGGGTATTTTGATTGTTTGGAGGGGGAAAAAGGGTGTTTTAAAAAAGCCATTAAAATGTAAAAGTAGAAATAAGTATGTAGATTATTGCATGTACCTTTGTGTTTCTTCAGATATTGCGTGCTATTTTGAGCCTAATTCCATTGAAATTGTATTGATATACCAATCCAGGGAATTCCGTAAGTGTATTGACGTTAGTATTTTATCACAAACTGTCCAAGCTGTGAATTTGCAGGGTTACGCTGCTGGTGGCTGCGCAAAGAAAACCCGGTTTTATAGCGCAGGGAACATTTCAGACAAAAAATAAAGCCTTTACACTGAATTTTGTCGATTGAGTTTTAAAACTGTTTAGGTTACTCTGAAGCGGTGGAACAGCAGTTGAGTCAGAAGTTGGCCTCCACGTTCGGGAGTTTCGGTCTGACCGCTGCCGGAAGCGAGTCCCCGGAGGGATCCTTTCCCAGCGGTCTGGGATCCCGCGAGCCCTCAGTCTACAGCCTCAACCTAAAAGCGGCAGATAATGCGGATGAGGGAGAAGGTGAGGCGTGAGGAAGTTTTCTTTATTTATTTTTTTACTTTAACCTTAAAGCGGCCGACAATGCAGACGATAGAAAAGGTATTTCATTTATTTTCCCCGGAGGGATCTTTGCCCGACGGTCTGGGATCCCGTGAGCCCTCAGTCTACAGTCTCAACCTAAAAGCGGCAGATAATGCGGAAGAGGGAAAGGTGGATCCTAATGAAGATCATGAATCAGAAGGGGTTAAAATGGAACAATTTTCTAGCAGCCAAAAGAAAAGCGAAAATGCACATATTTGAAGCAAGAATCTTCGCCACAGGAGCAAACAAAAGAAGGGAAAAGGTAAGGTTGTTTTATTATTTTATCTGATTTTTGTAGAGCGTTTTTTTATTTTGAATTATGCGCCAGCTGCTTTGATTGAAAAGGGGTTGGTTGAAGCGCTGGGTTTTTTTGTTTAGAGAGTTTTTCGTTTTGAACTAAGCTACAACTGCTGAAATTAATGGTGTTGGTTAAAGGTGGGTTTTTTATTATTTGGAACGTTTTTTTTGTTTTGAACAAGGCGCCTTGATTAAAAACAACGGTCACTTTGATTAAAATAGAAGGGTTATATAGTGGGTTGATGCTAAAAGTAGTTACTAAAGGCGGAAATCTGCAAGTTTAATTAGGATGTTGTTTTTGGGAAGGGTTAGAGTCCAGTTTTTTTAGGGGGTTTCCATACATATTATTACCCCCCATGGGCGGGAACCCAAATTCGTGAGCACGGGGGGTTGGAAGGGGTAACCTCCCCTCTCAGGTGAGAAATTCCCCCTCAGAAGGGGGGGGAGAAAAAGTTAAACCCCCCCCAAATTTAGGAAAAATAAAGAAAAAAAATGTCTTTAAAATGACTTCTAACTGCCTCTAAACTTAAGTTTTGAGGTCAAAATGAATGTTTTAAGCAATAAAAAGCTCAAAAATGCAATAAGAAAGGCTTTTTGACCTAAAATTAGCGTTTTTTACCTATTTTTCCTTCAAAATCAAAAAAACGATATGGGTAAAATGCACTCCAGAAAAAAAAACGATATGGGTATTTTGCGTTTCTCGGATTTTAACCCCCCTAATTTGGGGTTTAACCCCTCCCCCCCTTCCCCCACTCCGGACCAACTTGCCCATGTATGGCTAAAAGTAGTTATTAAAGAAGGAAATGCGCAAGTTTGATTAGGAATAGTTTGCAAATATTTAGAGAAGCGTTAGAGTCCAGTTTTTAGAATATACTACTAAATACTTATTACTTGTGATGGGCGGAACTGCGGAACCCCCGGAACACCGGAACCGGAATTCCAAATTTTGCCCGGAACATCCGGAACCGGAACTGCCTATTAAACTGCCAAAACACCGGAACACCGGAACCAGAACCGGAATTACGATTTTCCAAAAATCCGGAACATAAACCAGAACCGGAATCCCAAATTTTGCCCGGAACATCCGGAACCGGAACTGTCCATCGCTACATTTACTATTCCAAAACGATATTCTTTTGTATTAGGAGCGAAATTAGTTTTGTTAATCAATTGTAAAGTTATAAGTTTTTTTGTGGCTTCTAGGTGCTTTCGAAACTGAAAATTCGTCAGAAAGGGAAGTGAGAAACTCAACCGGTGGAATAATTCTTAATCCGATGGATAAATACGCCGCGTTTAAAGATTTGGAAAACGAAAATACGCAGGTTAGATCTCTTTTATTTTATTATGTATTTCAATATCACAAAATATAATATATAATATCGGGTGGGGTTGTTAAAACCGGTAATTTTAAATACTTACAAAACAAGTTGTAAAAATTTTCGTGTCACGATTTCATGCCATGCCATTGTTTCATCAAAAAAGTGTTCTTTTCGCGTTTCTGAATGGTCATTGCTGGAATTACCGAGAAAGTTATGGTTTCGGTTGGCCAAAGCCTTTAAGTTAGCAAATACTTTTAAAACAGGGTGCCAAAATTCTGATCTCGCGATAATTTCATACCGTTGGCATTGTTACATAATGAAAAAAATATGAGGTTGTCGTCACGTTTTTTTTTCGATTTGTGGGCGATGAGATGTTGATCGTCAGACCTGTGCACGGTCTGGAAATGCCCCCCCGTTTTATTGGAGGATTTACCCCCCTCCGTTTTATTGTCCCCCCCGCCAAAAAATGAAAAAGTACCCTAAAATTATGACGCCATTTTTGACCTATGATGACGCCATCATCGCGAATTTTTTGCAGTTTTTAGCCTATTTCAATGTATTTTAAGCCATTTTAGACCTATTTTTACCTTATTTTCGCTTTTTTTTGTCCTTTTTTTCTTTTTTCCCTTCTTTTTTCTCTTTTTTTTCTTTCCCCCCTGCTTGCCCCCCGTTTTATTGCCCCGTTTCAAAAAAGTTGCCCCCCCCGTGCCCCCCCATTTTAGAATTGCCCCCCCCCGTTTTTAACCCCCGGGGGGGGGGGGCAGTGCACAGGTCTGTTGATCGTTGTTGTTGATCGTCAACTTTATGTTTCAGTTGGCCGAGGAACACGTGTTGGTTTGGACGCAGTGTCTGAGTTCCGTGCGGGACCTCCTAAAGCAGGCCTGCGACACATTCGGCGGCATAAGCAGCTCCTCCGTGTGCACTGAAGTTCTGGAAACTGACGAGGGGATGAACTATCTGCTCAGCGTGAACGAAGTCTATCGGGTTGCCTGCCGGATACGTCTGAGTCTCAAAACCACGGGTTAGGTTTATTACTCTTCCGTTCGTTACACCTTTAACTATAGGGGTTAAGGGCATAGATGTTTTTGGTCGGGTCCGCTAGGGGGGGTCCACCCCCGGGTGGAAGGCCAAAACTTTTTAGGGGGTCCACATAATTAAACACTGTTTTTAACAAAAAAACCGTGTTTTTGACAGTAAATAAAATAATATACTTCCAAATTGGTCGGGAGGGGGGAGGAAAGGGGGTCAGCCTCGCTAGGGGGGTCAGGCCGGACCGCTCTTGAGCTTTGGGGGGAGGGGGGCCCTCCCCTCCTCCCAAAAAAAAACAATAACGGAAATGCCCATTGTATTTTTAATTAATTTTGTTACGCGGCCTGAAGTCGGTAAAAACTACAGCTAGAATAAAGATTGAATGTTTAAATTTCGTTTTAATTTAAGGTAGAACACTACAGTTCCAAAAATTTCTTTGATTTTTCCAAAAACAACCACTCGGGGGTTTTCGGGGGTCCTGATTACGAATCCGAACTTCGTTTTTTGATTTGACCCCCTAGGGGACGCTAGGGGGGGGGGTTGCGACCTCCCCTAGGAGGGACACTCTGACTCTACCCCGGTTTTACTTCAAAACCACCTCAAAGCACGTACTCGGGGTTAAATACAGTATTGAATAATGTACATTTTTTTTAATTAAAAAGTTAAAATTAAAAAAAATTTTTGGTGTTAAAAATAACTCCCAGGGGGATTCGAACCTAGACCTCCTCTATGCTGAGTCCTACGCTCTAACCACTCGGCTACTGCTCCGTTTCAGATTCTTTGTTAAAAAGTACTTTTAAACAAACGTTTCAAAATGTAGTTTCCCGACGTCAAATCAAATTCATCCATTGCAAAATTATGGAAATTTGTTAACGAACCGATTTTAACAAACTATATAAAAATGGAGAACTCAACGAGTTAGAAACATTGGCGTTGTTTATTTAAAAATCGTATAGAGATCTATTGAGAAACTAGGCTCCAAAGTTAATAAAATTTTCTCAAAAAACCTTCAAAATGTCGGGTTTTCTCGGGTTATTTCTATACGATTTTGCTGAAAACAACAGAAAAGATTTATCTACTCGTCTTCTAATTACGTACAAAAAATTTTTAAAAACGACACGCACAAAAAAATTTTATATGTCATTTTGTGAAAAAAACCTGCGATTCGTCAGAATCCCCTTTGTGGATTATTCCCACAGCTTATTTTTAATTTTCATGTTTCATCAAAATCTAAAAAAATGATGTTTAGGACATGAGGATTAATACAGTATGTAGTTTATAAAAATTGGTTGCAGCTGTAATGAATAGCGACTGTACAAAGTTTGAGCGGTTTTTTCTGTAGTGTTCCACCTTAAACGTAGCGAACTTGAGTCAGTTCATTAACTAATTTACATAAGATCGGCCAAAATCTTATACAAAATCTCTAAATATTTATTCTATAATATTAATATAAAAACATTAGGTAAAAAACATTATACTATGACAGAAAGTAATTTTATATGCTTTTTTAATATCTTTTTGCACAATAAATGACGTTTTCAGAGATAAATTGATATTATTTTTTTTCATTTTTTTATTTTAACCATTTCAAGTATTTGAAATGGATTTGAAATGAACTGTTGGCATTAATCCAGCAACATTCAGTGTTTAAGTAATATCGCTTCCTGGTGGCATTTGAGTTTACTGATGGGCGGAACTTCGGAACCACCGGAACCAGAACAGGAATTAAGATTTTACAAAAATCCAGAACCGGAACCGGAATTCCTAATTTTGCCCGGAACCAGAACTGCCCATCACTATAAATAACTATAAGTTTTTCTAAATTGTAGTAACTATTAGTGTTTTAGCCTTTCAAACTGATGAGATTGTTAATCTGTTAGAAGAAATTGAAAGCACTTGGGAAAGATTTAAAACTTTCATAGTTGCAGGACAATCGGAATATCTGGTAAAAAAAAACTTTTTGATAATAAACTTCCATAATTTATAAAATGTAAACTTCCACCATTTATGTTTATTATTCGAAATCTGTAGAATTTTACAAATCTTGAATATTAAATGTATTATCTTAAAAAACAAAATGAACTTTTACCAAGTTTTATTTCAAAGTTTTGTTACATTTTATTATTACCTTACTAAGTCTAACATTTCGTTCCCAGTAATTATTCCTGCGTAAAAATAACTTCGGTAATAAAACTTTCGACAAATGACATTCTGGTAAAAATACCGTCGGGAAATTTCACATTCGTACTAATTTACCATCGATCAATTTAGCTTGATTTTTAGGTTTTGCTTAGGTTCAGGAAAAAGAAGCCCAAAGGTCAATCAGTCAGATTGTCAAATTACCCGATGGTATTTTTACCAGAATGTTATTTGTAAGAAAGTCAAATGTCGAAGGAATTTTTACGCTGGTATTATTACGTGGAGCCCTAACATTTTGGTCTTCCTACTGAACTCAGCGTTCACAATCTTATTAAAATAATAAAAAAGTACTCCCAAACATTTAAAAAAAACAATTTTATTCATAAAATTTTATTTCGATTAATGTTAGTCCATGTATTGATTTCTTAGTATATCTATATATATAAATATATATATATATATATATATATATATATATATATATATATATATATATATATATATATATATATATATATATATAATTTATATATAAATATACTTAATATCTCTGTGTGTGTATGTGTGTGTGTGTGTTCCCTAATTCCTCTCCAACTACCCAACAGAATAGATTGAATGAGGTATCAGTGAAAAGCTTATAGCACGGGAAATGTCGTAATGGAGTTAAAATTTTGAAAAATTTTACATGGACATCTTTAGATTAGACAACGCATTTTTATCAAAGGGACCCTATGGATTTTGTAAGTTGAAAATTTTTTTTGTCTTTGAATCGGCTCAAACTTATTGGTAAGAGTAATTAGCCAATGCAAAGCCAGAATATAGTGTTTTTGGTAAAAAATGAACGAAGACGTCTTTATTCTGGACAACGTTTTTTTTACTAAGAAAAGGGAACGACCTTTCTCTCCAACCAGCAAAAGGATTGGACTAAATGAGATCTCATTGCAATGTTTACAGACAGGAGAATGTCATAAATGAGTTGAAAATTTAAAAAAATTGCATGGACATCTTTTGGTTGGACAACACATTTTTACAAAATTAGGGCCCTATGGACTTTAAAAGTTGAATAATTTTTATCTTCGAATTGGATTAAATTTATTGGTAAAAGTAATTCGCCAATGTAAAGTCAGAAAATCTTATTTTGGAAAAATGAACATGGACATGCATCTTTATGCTGGACAACGTTTTTTCACTAAAAAGGGGGGATGAACTTTCTCCTTAACAACAAAACGATTGGGCTAAATGAGATATCAGTGCCAAGTTTAAGTTTCAAGTAATGTCATAAAAGGGTTAAATGTATCAAAAAATAAATAACAAGGACATTTTTATGCTGGACAACGCATTTTGGCAAAAAAGGGGGACCCTTCTCCCCAACCACAAAACGTATTGGGCTGAATGAGATATCATTGTAAAGCTTAGAGTCTGGGGAATGTTATAAATCGGTTAAAATTTTAAAAAATCACATTGACATCTTTATATTGGAAAACATATTTTTACCAAAGAGGGAAAGACCTTCCTACCCAACCACTAAAAAGATTAGGGTAAATAAGATATTATGGGAAAACTTATAGTTCAGGGAGCATCACAAGGGAGTTGAAATTAGTAAAAAATTAACATGGACATCTTCATGCTGGACAACATATTTTCACCAAAGGCGGTAAAAACCCCTCTCCCCAAGGGAAAAAAAGAGAAAAAAGAAAGGAAAAGGGAAAAAAGGGACAAAAAAAGCGAAAATAAGGTAAAAATAGGTCTAAAATTGCTTAAAACACATTGAAATAGGCATTTTAGGGTACTTTTTCATTTTTGGCGGGGGGGGAATAAAACGGGGGGCAAATCCTCCAATAAAACGGGGGGAAGCATTTCCAGACCGTGCACAGGTTTGACATTAGGGTGGCTGATTAAATTTCGGCCACCTTTTTTTGATAAGTTTTTTCTGATTTTTCTAATCTACCCAAAATTTGGTCTAAAAATCAAACAATAGCTATTTTTGCTATTCCAGTGCAAAATTTTAAAATTTCTGTTACACATAAAGATCAGTGAAGGTTTCAAGTTTTTTTATAGTGGCCGAAATTAAGGCGCGAGCCATTAACTTCGGCCACCAGAAAAAACTGGCTATAACTATTGCCAAAACGAACAACAAAAATTTTAAAAGGTTGCAAATTTATCCTTAGGTATTGTTCTTGGTACATATAACTTTTTTTCCATTTGCAAACTTTAATAGTTATTAGCAAGACTTTAGATATTAGGTCAAAACCTTAAAAAACAAGTAATAACCTGTATTTTTTGTTAATTTTTTTTGCCTTAAAAAACGTCAAAAAAAGTGAAACAAGCAAAAAAATCCTTATAAATACAGTAGTAACGGTGATATTTGAAAACAGCAAAAAACGGCAGGTTCTTTCACCTAAATTTTAGAGTGGCCGAAATTAACGGAATCTTAAAATGCGCAGTTAGTTAAACGCATTGCAAAGTGATTTTGAAGAAAATTACAAAACATAAAAATTAACAATTTTAAGCCTTAAATAGAAGATATTTTAAGGTTATTATAATGCTTCGTTCTAAATTTGATGCAGTTAAAACACAAAGCAAAAATTAGGAAAATCACAAAAATTCACTTTTTGTATGAAAATGTTGATAATTCAGAATAAAAAAATAAAAAAACTTTTGCAAAAACACTTTTGCAAAAACACTTTATTCAACATTCATTCAGTTACTTTTGTGCTAGTTCTTTTTTTTAAAAGAAGCCAATTTTCTAAGACCCTAAATTGGTGGCCGAAATTAAATCAGATACCCTACACTTGTTATTGGCAATCGTGTGTGTGATAACCATTTTAAAGCGATTTCAATGAATCGCAATTTTAACCTATTTATAAATGTTGATCCCGGTTTTATTGAATAAAGGAACTATATTATAATCCCGTTTAAAAATTCGCATTGCCTACAATAGCTAAAACAAATAACCCCCATTTTGTGCACCTATAGCCTGGTTAATTTATCATTTCGAATTGTATCAATTATCCCGTAATCAATTGCTATCTCCTGTGTTTTAGCCTACGGCTAAATCTTGCGACTACAGCGCCGCCCTTTGCCGCGAAGAGGATCGGAAACTGGATAGATCCTGCGGTATTTGCCTGTTGGACGTGGACAAGCCCAGCGCGGACCATTCCAAATCTGTCAACCACCAATTGGACTACGCCGGCCGGTCCTACCACGCCCCGTGTGCAAATTTGTGGGTAAACCGCATGAGATCTCTACTGCCGGCGCTGAGGGCTCCGGCGCTCCTGTGAAATCGGCAGGCGCGCTGAGGGCTTCGGAGCTCCTGTGAAATAAACCGTGCTGTCTGGCTCCGGGGCTCCTAGGAAATCTGGCTCCAGGCTCCTGTGAAGTCTGGCTCCGGGACTCCTGAGAAATCTAGCTGCAGAGCTCCTGCGAAGTGTGGCTCCACTTCCAGTCTCCTTTGAAGTCTGGCTTCGGTCTTCGGGGCTCCTGTGAATTCTGGCTCTGGTGCTCTTGTGAAATCGACAGTAGACAGGTGTCTACGTCTTGTAGTTTATAAAATCACTATCGAAAATGACATCGAAACAATATTTGCCGAAGTCGGTCAAATAAAAGTGAAACGGGTTTACACCTCTTCTTGGGAGTACTGGTGTGAGAGATGGCTACTTTCGTACTCCAACAGTGTGGTGTGGAACATAGGAAACCTCATTTTATGATTGCTTTTTTCACGCAATTTTTTAGAGTGAATTTTAGATCGGAAACTAACGGAAAATTTGGTAGTTCTTATAATCTCGATAATTAAATTTTGCCGCGAGATTCGAAAACTAGATTGCGACGATAGCTTAATCGGAGTACATTTGTAGTACATTACAGTCTTATCACGGGTTTGTTTGTTTGTTTGAGTGCAATTTTCGGTAAATTGTAAATGTGTTTAGGCAGAAGATTTTTTTAATAGCAAACTAATAATAATTTTAGGCATTCATTTTATTGTGTATTTTTTTATTTTTTTTATTTGCTATTTTCGCCTCTCGTTGTACCCATTCTTATTTTAAATCGGCTTCACATTTGAAAAATCAAATAATCACCCATTTAACTAAAGCGGCTTTTGTACGCGAGTATATAAAATAATATACGAGATAAACTAAAACTAATATCTACAAAGCGAATACTTCGATCCTCCTTAATTATATAGGTAGTTTTTACTACTAAAAATTAGGATTTGGATTTTCTTAAATGTATTTTCATTTTCTCATTATTTTTCCTTTTAAAAAAAATCTCCGCATAAATATTAGCATTACGTCACATCTCAATGTTTATTTTAGTCGTGACGTGAGTCTCGAAACATAATTTATAAACCCAAAACAGGAAAAACTTAAGCACAGGCATTACGAGTTGTGTTTTATAATTTTTATTTTGAAACTCAAGACTAAAATTAACATTCAAATGTGCTAATTTTATAATTGGTAATTTTCTTTAAATGATTTCGGTTTGTAAAGATCCTTGTTATTTTTTAATATTAGTACCTACCAAACAGCAACAACCTGAGCGAAAATAGCAAATAGGAAAAAGGCAGGTGAAATTATGTTTTGTATGGGCTAATAAAAAATGTGTATTGTGTTAAAAGGTGGAGAAATATTTACGAATCTATACTTAATGAGGCACAAGATTTTATTTTGTGTCTGTCCTAGAAGCAGCTAAATCTAGCTCAGAAGCAAGTGGACTAGAAAAAACGCTAATAGAAACCTGTAACATGGACGCCATGTTGTTTATAGTGATATCAAATTTTGTCTGTGATTTTTATTTTAATATTTTTATTTAAACATCATTATTTTTATTTCATAATGTTTTTGTTATTATTTACGTGTGTATAAGTTACGCTCCTACGTTCCAACATCATGCTCCGAAACTCCGGCCATATAAAGCGAAAGGAGCTCCGAAGCTCTGCCCCTTAAATGAGCCATTTCAAGCTGAATAAAGCTTAAATTATGTTTTAAGTTTTTTTATCAGTATTTTTATGACGATTTGTATTACCTATTTTTAATAAGTTTCGAAAAATTGACAGAATGTGGTAATAGTAATAATTTTTATTTATTTATGAAATTAATACTAATATAGCGGAACTCTGGACGTCTAAGGATGACTCCAGAGCTTTTGGAGTTGCTCCAGAACTCCAAAACAAAAAAAACGGAGTTCCGCTCCAACCCTCGAAGCTCCAAAGAATATCAAAATGTGTTTTAAAAAATGTTCTTCTTCCTAAATAAATAAGTAATACCGTTGCTTTTTTTGTCAAAATTTCTTGTAAGTTATTTTTTTTTTTCAAAACACTTTAAAAACGTTTAAAATAGTCCGAAAATTTGGATAAAATTAAAGTTATATAAATTTTGATAAACTCATTTAGTAGCTTCGCCCGTAGCTTCTTCGCTTTAAATGGCCAATGTTTCGGAACATGATATATTCGAGCGTAGTAACAGCACTAGTGTAAAGCTTTTGTAAAAATGTACACTGGGGGTAGCCAGAATTACGTTAAGCAGTGTAGCAGAGGAGATCCCGTAAAAAATTCCAAGCAAAATAAGTCAAAAAATTTAATATTTAATTTTCAGCTGCTTTGAATATTTTGATTTTCATGGAAACAAGAAATAATTTTACCAAAAATAGATCGAAATAAAAAAATAAGACACTTTATAATAATTTAGCTGCGCCAATCTTAGATATCTTCGTTACTACGGCAAAAGAAGCCACAGTTCGTATAAAATATGTGTGCCTGTGACTTATTTTAAATTTAAAGTAGGACGCTATTAATTACAGAATGAGTCACAGTCACGTGTATTTCATAATGACAGTGGCTCATTTTGCCGTAGTAACGACGAAATAAGATTCCCAGGCGTGGTTACTACGATATAAAGAGTCATATCCATAGGTGAGAACGAGAAGGGAGGCAGGGTGGGGTCCACCCCCCCTAGCCTCGAAATTTTGGGACCCCCCTAGACGAAAATCTAGAGGGAGGGGCCCCTCTCCCCGAATTTCCGAATTTTTTACCCCTGACCCCCTCTGGAATTTGAAATCTGACCCCTCTCCCACCTCCCCCCTCGGGAAAACTTTAGGTACTTTTTATATTAAATTTTCTTCCAAAAACGTGAATTTTTATCACATATTCATGCTTTTACACCCTTTTTCAACCAGAATATCGCTTTTTATTCAATAAAATGTGGTATTATCCTATAAAAAGAACAATTATTAAAGTTATTATGGTTAGACTGTTTTGCTTTGGACCCCCGGACCCCACCTGACCCCCCTTTCAAAATTTCGCACCTTAGGTCGACCCCCCCTAAAAAGCTAGGGGTGTCCGGACCCCCCTGGGACCCCCCTCCTAGATTTCAAAATTCAATATACCCCGGGTAATTAACCTTCCCCCTAGCTTCCCCGACCGTTCTCATTCTCACCTATGGTCACATCAGTAAAAAATCAACGGGACTGACTCAAAAAGGATTATACTGAATATTTGTGTGTTGAAAGATAAAAAAAGATGTACAATTTTATATTTTATGACGAATCTGACTCATTGTGTTATAGTAAGGATGCATTGCCCCTTGTATTCATAAGTGATCAGCCTCCGAGGTTGCGGGCATAGGTGTTTTTGGTCGGGTCCGCTATGGGGGGTCCTCCCCCGGGTGGAAGGCCAAAATTTTTTAAGGGGGGGGGGGGTCCGGCTTCCTGGCTTTTTAGAGGGATCGACCCTGGGTGCGAGATTTCAAATTTAGGGGGGTCAGGGGGGTCCAATTTTTTTAACTCAATAATTTAAGTGTTTTTAGGTCTAATATAGAATTTTATGTACTGAAACCGCCTATTTAGACCTAAAAAATGTATTTAAACACGGTTTTTAACTAAAAAACCGTGTTTTTGACGGTAAATAAAAAAATATACTTCCAAATTGGTCGGGAGGGAGGAAGGGGGGCAGCCTCGCTAGGGGGGTCAGGCCGGACCGCTCTCGAGCTTTGGGGGGAGGGGGCCCCTGGATTTTTTCTAGGGAGGTCCAAAATTTCGGCTCTAAGGGGGGGTGGACACTTCTGTCCCCTCCCAAAAAACACCTAAGGTTGCGGGGGGGAGAATACCCAACCCCCCAAATTTGGGAGGTGTCCCAAATTATTTTTGTGAGTATAGTACCTCAAATACCCCATTTTTAGCGTTTTTAGTACTGGGACCTCCCAATTTGTAGGGGACGTGTCAGCAGTAATTTGGATTTTTTTAGGGGGTATAACCACCACCCTCAACCCCCCCCCCGCCCACCTATGCTTATATTATTGCCTTCACACTAGAGCTTAAGCTTTTCCGAAATATTTCAGTGGTTTTATTTATTGTAATTTCTGTAATAATATAATTTTATTAACTTATTTGGTCTACATGTTTTAACCTTTTCCAGTTTGAAAAAATAAAAAAAATTTAATAGCTACAACGACAATCGAGATAAATTGGATTTGAATATATTTTTATATTTTGCAATAACTCATTTGTTAAAACGCTATATTTTAAGCAAACAGAATTCAGTTTGCAAATAAAACTTTAAAGTAAACTGTGTAATTTTTGAACGATAAGCTGACACAAAGGTTATACAAGACTCCCAAAATCTTCTAAAATTCTTTAGAGTCCAAATAAAAAAAAACACAAAAAATTAAGCTTTTAAGCACACCCCCCAAAAAAAAAAAATTCATACGTTTATGGCGGCTTTTGTTAGATGTAGTATTTTTAAAATCCCAAAGGCTGCTTGCTTATATTTCAAACAGAAACTTCTATTTATATAAACTTGTTTTTATCAAGGTGTCAGTTTAGAGTATAATCTGCTTAAAAATATATTTTCGTTTTAGTTGATGTTATTTTAATGTGCCTCTTTAGTACACAATACAAAATATCGTTACTACGCAAAATGAGCCACAGTTCGTATAAAATATGTGTGCCTGTGACTCATTTTAAATTTAAAATAGGACCCTATCAACTACAGAATGAGTAACAGTCATGTGTTTTTTATAGACTGTGGCTCATTTTGCCGTAGTAACGACGATATGTACATATTTAAAAATAGAAAATTAATCAACGTGTAATAATTTGATTTGGGTTCAGACGATTTAAGACTTAAAATCAAAATTAGCTTGCCTTTAAAAACCATAGACATATTAAAGTCAATTTTTATTTCAATATAACATAAGCAAAAAACAACCAATAAATCTGATAGCCTAGCTAAGTCTAATTAAATAATATCTATTAGGGCTGGTTCATACTTATGTAAAAACGTCCTTTGGACAAAATTCAAAAGACGTTGGACTTTGTCCAAAAGACGTTTTTACATACGTTTATACGCTGTATTTGTCCTTTGGACTTTGTCTAAAGGACGTTTTTACATACGTTTATACGCTGTGTTTGTCCTTTGGATAAAGTCCAAAGGACGTTTTTACATACGTTTATACGCTGTGTTTGGACTTTGTCCAAAAGACGTTTTTACATACACGCTTTGTTTGTCCTTTGGACTTTGTCCAAAAGACGTTTTTACATACGTTTATACGCTGTGTTTGGACTTTGTCCAAAGGACGTTTTTACATACACGCTTTGTTTGTCCTTTGGACTTTGTCCAAAAGACGTTTTTACATACGTTTATACGCTGTGTTTGGACTTTGTCCAAAAGACGTTTTTACATACGTTTATACGCTGTTTGTCCTTTGGACAAAGTCCAAAGGACGTTTTTACATAAGTATGAACCAGCCTTTACAGTCGCATAAAATTAACAATACTTCTGACGGTGTGTAGTAGGTATAAAAAGTTTATGCAACATGGTTTTTGAGGGGGTTCCGAAGCGCACACAAGTAATCCTGATTAGATTGTCGCACAAAAATTTGCTTAGGGGCGACATGTAAATATTGATTGATTGATTAAATCATTGATTATTTTCGTGCTCGGCGGATGATTCGAGAATAGTTTTCAAAACGGCAGATAGTCTTCTTCTTATTCGACTCGTCCATAAGGGCTCCAGGGCCTTTTTAGTACCTTAAAATATTGCTTTTTGGAATTTAGTTGTTTTAGCGGTTGGCTTTGTTCGTATATTGAAGCGCGTATAATCAGCTGAGGTAATGAGTTTTCGTCTGGTCAAATGGTGGTTTACAGGAAAGGTTTCGGGTTCAATTTAAATATGGGCAGAAGTTATTTATACTAGTGTTGTAAAAAGTTGAAAAAATTATACTCAGCAATCTTTGACAAGCGCGAAATCGCCACTTTTTTTAACTAGAAGGTTATATTTGTATGTGCGTAAGAAACAACTATAAATTTGAAAAAGTGGGGATTTCGCGCTTGTCAAAAATTGCTGTGAGTATAATTTTTGAATTGTCATTTTATCAGACTAAAAAAATGCAACAGTGCTGTGTAATTAGTTTAACGTATAAATAAATTATTATCATATGGTAAAATTTTTTATTCAGAGGGCAGCTCACCAAATCAAATGCAAATTTCTTATGGTGCAAATAATGTCCATCTCAGACTAGTCCACATCTTTTCTGTTTAAACACACGCCCGGGGAGAAATCGCCCCTTTTTCCTGCTCTATTCTTAGAGCATTTTTCAAGGCTAGTCTACCACTTTTTTAAATCAAATTAAAGAAGTAACCTTATTTTGTACAGTATTAGCTGCTCAATGACAAATGTTTATAATCAATCCGTTGCCGAGATATAATGTTTTAACAGTTTTAATATTATCAATAGAAAACGTATTTTTCGTTAATATTACAATGTGAAAATTTTGCCGACATTCTTCATTCTTTATTTATGGTTGATAAATTGAATTTCTAAATTAAATATAAAAAAGTTAGAGTCTTAGCTACGCAATAATATAAATTTCTAATAGTGCTTGATTATTAATACGAATTTAAAATTTAGTTGTCAACAATTTAAATTTGGACACTGAAAAAAGTAGCTCCTAAAAAAATATTGCGCGATTTTTTTACCCTTTCCAAAAAGCTTGTAACAACGGAGGAATATCGGTTTTAAGATATGAGCGTTTGAAAAAAAATCTGTTAATCATAAGGAGAACAGGGACATGAATTACAAAATTTATCCAAGTTCTCTGATTATAGTTGGCGTGGTGCCATGGGGCTTAATCGCGTGTGGCGCTCCCGTGCTACCGATAATTCAATTATAATTTTTTAAATAAAAAAAAGAAGATAAAAATTTATTTAAAAAATTACGTACGTTCTCTAGTTACAGTTGGAGCGGTGGAGTGGGGCTAAATCGCCGCACCAGCAAGGATTGCAATTATATTTTTTAAATAAAAATAATAATGATAAGAAGAAGATGAACGTAAATTACAGAACTTATCCACGTTCTTTGATTATATTTGGCGCAGTGCCGCGGGGTTAAATCGCCACATGAACGATCAAGGAATATCGATTTTATGATATGAGCGTTGAAATAATAGTAATAAAAATAAGTAAAAGAAGAACATGAATTACAAAATTTTTTCAACGTTGGTTAATTAAAGTTGGCGCAGTGCTGTGGGGCTGAACTGCCGCGTGGCTTCCAGCGCCACCGATAATTGCAATTGCTTTTTTTTTAGATAAAACTTTAAATTAATTTTTTCATCAGTAAATCAAGTATTATCAAAAATATTTTATTGTTTTTGCCGTTTTCCGTGCGGTTGAAGTAGATGGCGCTGTGCGGTTTCCACCATCAATAGCAACTGAGCACAGCCGTCTGCTATTATTGTGCAGTTTCTATGTGGAGCTGTCTGCTCTGTACAATCCTTATTGTTGCCAAAAGGCTGTTATTGTGCGGTTAGAAGTTTTTATTTGGCTATTTTTTACTTTATTATTTTGATCAATAAATCGATAACAAGGACCTAAATGAAAAAAGTGGCTCCTAAAAAAGTTGCGTAATTCTTTTCTTCTTTCCAATGAGCCCATTTTTATTTTTGATCGATCAGTAACGAAGGAGGAATATCGATTTTAAGAATTGAGCGTTAGAATAATAATAATAAGAAGAAGAAGGAGATGAACATGAATTTCAAAATCTACCCACGTTCTTTAATTATGGTGGGTGCGGCGCCGCAGGACTAAATCGCCCCGTGGCGCTCCCGCGCCACCCATGATTATCATTTTAATAAGTTTTTAGTCAAAATAAATGGTTTTAGCGTGTTAGTGGCTTAAAAAATTATCTTCTGCCATATACTTTACAACAAGCCCATAGGGAATCTACCCCTTGAAATTACTTAAATTTTACATAAATTAATTTAAGTATTTGCAGAGGAATATCCGAGTAAAAGTATTTAAAATTTCAAAAGTCGAGTAAGAGTAAAAGTAATTGAAATTTCAAAAGTCGAGTAAAAGTAATCCAAAATTCGTAACTTTTATTATTTTAAGTAAAAGTAACTTTTCACAACACTAATTCATTCATGGGCAAGTTGGTCCAAAGTGGGGGAGGGGTTAAAATCCGACAAAAGCATTTTACCCATGTGTTTTTTTTTGAGTACATTTTACCAATATAGTTTTTCGATTTAGAAAGAAAAATACGTAAATAAAAACCGCTATTTTTAGGTCAAAAAGCATTTTTATTGCATTTTGAGCTTTTTATTGTTTAAAACGTTCATTTTACATCGAATTTTGGGATTGACTATTTGGTTGGACAGTCGATTTACAGTTAGCTAAGAAAAATAGTATTATACACGCTCCGTGGTAGAAGGTGCCTCCAAGCTGTACCTTTACTCGTAATAGTTTGGAACCCGCAACCTTTTTATACCTACCACGTGCAAACAATAATTAAAGCGTTTTGCACAAACCTTCCCTATGGAATCTAAACTTTTTAAAGCTTTACAACTTTATTATCATATCGACGAAAATGTTAATTTTATATTGTTACGAAACATTTATCAGAGAAACTCCAAGATTTGATAGCGTACACAATACCTGACCACGTAATAAATGACCTGTTTCAATATAGACCAAAAAATATATGAAAGTTTAGATTCCGCGAGACTTTAACATAGTTTTTAAAACTTTAACAAACAAAATATGCCAAAAATAATTGTGTACAATTAAATAATCCTTTAATCTCAAGTAAATCGTCGTTACTACGGCAAAATGAGCCACAATGCGTATAAAATATATGTGACTCTGACTCATTTTAGATACAAGACAGCACACTATTAACTACGGAATGAGTCACAGTCGCGTGTATTTTATAATGACTGTGGCTCATTTGGCAGTACTAACGACGAAATGAAATAGAGGTCTGGAAAACGTGTTCGCAACTGTTGACTCTCCTTAATTTTTTGGTTTGGAAAATCGCGCAGAAAAACAGAACCCCGCATTTTAACTGCCTTGCCGCAATACATTGAAAAAGTGCATAAATTATGTTGAGTATTCTTACGAATATCTATTACAAAAATACTAAGCTCTGTCTTATATCTAATCAACAGCCTACACCAATAATACTACAATAACGGAACTAAAATGTCAATTTCAACATTTTGACAAACTTATTAAAAAACTATTAGATTAAAAACCATTAACATGGACTTAATCTACATATCAAGTTCTGCAAGCATGTTTATGCAGCTAGGTTATATAGTTAGCATAAATTTTGTGTCCCATTTAATGGTCGTAGCTTTTTTAATAAGTTAGTCGACATTACCAATACCAGTTTCACAGTAATAAGCTTCTAGACAGCCTAATTCGTGCGTTTCACACTGGCAAAACACACTTTAAAAATATACCGTGCTAAAGGCACCCATTTGCTTATCTTATCCCCAATAACTTATCTTATCTTTTCCACAGTTAGGTGCTATATTTATCAATTCAATGATTGTAGTAAAATGAGTGCCTATCAATATGATTATAACTGCGTTTTAGCTTAAACCTGTTTAAGAAAGTAAATAGAATTATTTGACAGCAATCTATTTCCTACTTACAACAAAATTTAGGCCCTGTGGTCTCACCGCTGAATTAAATTTCGTTATAAAATAAGTTTTAAGAAACTGGAGATTTAACAAAATTTAAACAGTCAATCGTTTTTTTTTTAAATTTCTTATCGTCATTTTTAAATTTTTTATTTATAATATTTTTTGTGCAGTCTAGGTTTTTTATATGTAAATTTGATTGGTTAATCATAAGATTTTTTATGCTTTAATAAATACATAAAGCCCTTATAATTTATAAAGTACACCATGAAATGCACCTAATCTCAGACGTCGTTACTACGGCAAAATAAGCCACTGTCATTAAAAAATACACGTGACTCTGACTCATTCTGTAGTTAATACTCTCCTGTTTCAAATATAAAATGAGTCACAGACACACAACTTGTATACTAACTGTGACTCATTTTGCCGTAGTAACGACGCAGAGGTGTTTCGTTTGGCGGGTCCGCCAAGCCAAATTTTGTTATGCCACTTATGTCCATAGCTCAAGAATAAAATTGCTGTTTTTTAAACCATAATGTAAAATTGTAACATCAATGCAGTAATAACACGCTGCTAAACCAAAACGATCACGTAAAAAATTGCAACTTAAAATTTACAAAAAAGAATAATTATAATTACCATTATTGGAATGCTTTTTTTCCATGTATCACCTTGATTACAGGTAAATAAAGCAGTAGAAACAAACACCAAAACATAGAATAGAAAGGAGACGTATAAGAAAATACTGGCATGAAATCTATTAATTGGTAATAAAGCGCAATCGTTTATATTTTCCTAAGTGGTAAATATTTTTTCAGTACATGAAAAAATGTGTAAAAAATAAACAACAATAAAAACGGTGTGTCCCAAACTCGAAAAATGCAGCAAATACTAAAGGTAAACCAAACGTAGGTGCAACAATGTGCTCACGTGACTTATTTAGACACGCCCACGCATGACTTTTTTGCGGAGAAATTGTTTCGTTCACAGAAGACCAGCAATTTTTAGAAAATGCAATGTGTTTGTGAAAATTATAATTTTTAAATCAAATGGTAAGGTTTCTCCTGATAGTTTGCACTGCAAAGCGTTAAGTAGTAAACCATTTGTAGAACATACTGAAAATTACCGTATTTTACTTAAATAAAAATTATATTTTAGAATATCCAACTGACAAAAAATTCGACAAATTGGCAAAAAGCAGAAAACAAATGATGTTTTTGTTTTTAATTTATGTGAATAACATTTTAAAATTATAAAAAATCTTTTAAAAATTTATTAACAGGAAAATAAGAATGTGGTTTTATGATGGTTGGATCCCCTCACCTCTGTCAAAGCGACTACGCCTTAACTGATTCCGCCACGGCACCATCGGTAATCAGGTTCAACAACACATAAACAAATACCCTGTATTAAAACGAATCTAATTGGCTAATAAAGTGACGTCAGATTCTCGTGATTTGAGTGGTTACCTAATAGGGGGCATTTTTTAATCCAACGAACAACTGTTGCAGCCACGTTAGGTTTACCTTTAGTGTTGTTCCTACCCCCGAATATCATGCACTGAAGCTCCAACCATATTTAATACAAAAAGAACTTTGGAGCTCCACACCTTTAATGAATATTTTAAAGCTAATTAATTTTTAAAATAAGTTTAAAGTTTTATTTATTTCCATTTTCATTTACGCTTTAATAGTTTGGAATTCTTTTAAATTATTAAGAAAAAAATTAACTCAAAGGCGGAACCCCAAACTGCGTGAAAAAAACACTTGTAAATACATAAACTCTTGTCGCAGAAAAACAAAAATTATAAACAAAACAGACATAAAACTATGTACAAAGCTATGAGCTTTTTATTTTTATACCTAAAATAAATATTTAATTTTTTTCATTATTCCAGGCTTTATGCTTTTTAGAAAGCTTATTTTATACTGAAAAATTTTATCACAAAAACTAATGAGCATTCAGTTTATTTTTTTATGCAAACCTACTAAATTGCGCAAAAGCTTCGCTTGTTTTTATCCAAAATACGTTATAAACAAAGGTATTGGGTTGAATTTAAATCGAAATGAAAAAGGCTCTTGTTTTAATTTGTTTAACTTCCATCCTAACAATTTTTTTAACATTTGGTATCATAATACACTTTTTTGATTTTATTGGTACTGACTACAATAAATAATTTTTTTTTATATTATATTATGTTTTTAAGTACACATATCTTGCGAGAAAAAACGTCAATTTATATAAAAATTACATAATGTATTAAAAGAATGCTGCACACTTTATCAAACCTTTTGTTGGTGAGATATGTTCACATCATTTTTTTCAAGGCGCCCGATTTTTGTAAAGTCTTCTGTTAATGTTTGGTATATAAAAAAATCAATAACAAACAAAATTAACTGTTTTTATGATTTTCGCAAATTTTATTTTTTAGATATTTTGAAAATTGACTTCTTTTTTACATACTTTTCTTTTATTTTTACATTTTTTTTAACATATTTCTGTATATATTCCTTTAAAAATTGTCTTTCCACATAGCATTTTAGGTACACGTTTTGTTTGCTACGGCAAAAAAGGGCTAATAATTTAAAATTGACAATTACAAAAATGCTCAGTCATTCTTTGGTTGCAGCGAAAAAAAACTAAATCTGAGAAAATGAATGCTTAATAAATTTACGTGAAGCTGTTTGTTAAAGGTTATTTTATTTGTAACATAAATGCAAGAAAATTTTCATAAAAACTAAACCGAAGTCTAATTATAACTCTAATTATTGCATTTATGTATTTACTTAACAATAATAATAGGCCGTTTAAAAATAATTAAAATAATAGCCTAAGAATAATGAAAACAAACTTGACGTTTTTTAAAACGTCTCACTTTCTTGCATTTCCATCTGGTTCATGTGCTGCTTTTTTCCTTGACTAGAGCTGGATTCGTCGCTAGATGAACTATCCTTTCTCTGTTTTTCTAGCCCATTTGTATCCATTGCACTTGAATGTTGCTCTAAAAAGTGTTCGCTTACACGTTCAACTTTATTATATTCCTCCGGTTCCGGTTCAATGTCCCTTTTCATCATTTCCTGATCGCTGTCTTCATCATATGATCCCGCCTGTTTTGTAACGGTTGTAGTTGTAACAGTGGTAATAACTTTCCGACTTTCTTCATCTGAGTCTTCTTCAACAGGTGAATCAACTATTCGCTCTCCAAAATGATTTTGATGGTGCTCTGAAAATGTGTCAGCCGCGATCTCATCATGCTCTCTATCTGAATGAGTGACAGTTTTTTCCACAGTTGTTACTGTGGTGCGTATTAATTGGTCTTGGTTATCATCATCGGAATGCTGTTGGCTTTCTGCCAAACTGCTCGATTGATCTTCATCACTATGAGCTATTATTTTTTCCACTGTAGTAACTGTGGTTTTAGTCACTACACTTTCATCATCATCAGTCTGGTTTACTATTTCTCCCAATTCATTGCGCTCATTCGCGCTATCACCATCGTTTAGAAAATGTTCTTGCACTGACGCTAAACTGCTTTCTACAATTTCTTTCTCATCGCTTAGCTGATACTCGTGCTCTGCAGTGTTATGAGGAGTGTCATTATCATCGCTATCATGAAAAACTGTTTTTTCCACAGTAGTAGTAACTGTGGTTTTGGTCACTATTTTGTCTTCATCATCTGATTGATTGGATTCTTGTTCAAATTTGCGGGATTCTTCATAATCGTCTTTTGTTTCAGTAGTAGTTTCTTCAACAGTAGTAGTTGTGGTAACTATTTTTTTATCCCAATCTTCATCTTCCATGATCTGGTTTTCGTTTTTGTCATAATCACTACCTTCAGCAAATGGCCTTTCAATTGCAGTAACAGTGGTCTTGGTAATTATACTTTCATCATGATCTGAATGATCACTATCTTGTACTTGGTCTTGAGTCTTGCTGTTATTTTCATCATCACTACCGTTAGCAAATGTTTTTTCAATAGTAGTTACTGTGGTCTTAGTCATTACACTGTCTTCATCGTTTAGATTTTCGTGATTTTCATATTCTTTACCCGCTTCATGCTCTGCACTATCTAGGTGTGTTCTAGATTTTTCTACAGTTTCTACAACTGTTCTTGTAGTGAAATGTTGATCATCATTAGCCGAATGATCGCTTTTGTCATCGTCTTGTGGAATATATCCAGATAAATTACCCATTTCTTCCAATTGTGCTTCAGTTGATGTAACGATTTCCCGTACTTCACACTCTTCTGCGCTGTTTTTATTGTGGTCTTCATCTGAAGACATTTCACCTTTGTTGACTTCAGATGAAGTGGTGGTCTCAATAATTCTAGTTACTGTTGTGGTAGTTGTAGTTTCTGGATTTTTATCAATTTCATAATTTTCTCCCGTTAATAAGTGTGGGCTGGACATATCCACATCTTCTTGTGTTTTATCATGTAATTCACTTGTTTCTTCTGGTATCTCTTGTCTAGGACTTTCCATTTGAGCATCACTGGTAAATTGTGAAACTGGTTCTAGTGCTTCAAAGGTGTCTTTATGAACTTCTTTATGTTGTTCTTGAATTTCTTCAGCATATACTTCTTTGCGATCAGCAATATGCCCTAGCGTACCCCATTGGTCCACCTCTCGTTTTACTTCATGAAAATGTACAGGTTCAGGTTGTTCTTCCTGCCTTGGACTTTCCATCTGAGTGTCATTATCATTGCGTCCGTCTTCATTTTGAGTTTTATAAATATCGTCTTGTGTACTAAAATTTTCAACAACCTCTGAATGTGAATATTGCTGACTGTGATTTGTGTCAGGTGGAGGTGAAGGAGGTTGAGTTTTTTCAGGCTCTGCGTGGGAATCAGGATGATCATGATCTAGGTCAGGCGACCTTGAGGGTACCTGATTTTCACTAGGCTCTGGTTCCGGCACATCCCACTGCTTAACTTCCCGTTTTTCCTCATGAAAATGGATTGGTTCATCTAAAAAATATAATAAATTCTAAAAAATACACATAATTCATAATATATATATATATATATATATATATATATATATATATATATATATATATATATATATATGTATATAGGCACCTTGCACTGAAACTCGGTTTATACATGAAGTATGTAATACACATAAACATCACCATAATGGATAATTACCGTATCTCCTACTTATCTTTCATAGTATGCAGATCAATTGATCGAAAGCGCGCGAAATTTCGATCGGTTAATCTGCATACTATAAAAGATAAGTAGGAAATACGGTAATTATCCATTATGGTGACTTGCTATGTTTATTGCATACTTTATGTATAAACCGAGTTCCAGTGCAAGGTTCCTATATATATACAACGCGAGCAGCGGGCTTGGTCGCGTTAGTAGTGAGTTGAATTCTAATGCATTGTATCGAGTTTCAGCCCTGGTTAATACATTTTTTTTCATCAAATAAACACAAAAATAATTTAGTTTTTTTTTACAAAAAATGTCAGTTTTGGTATTTTTTATTTTAAAACTTATGATTTTAATTTTAGCGCTCACATCAAATTTACCGTTTTTTACTTGATCCTTTAAGCCCGGTTCACACTGCTGCGATAGGCGACAGGCGATAGGCGATAGGCTCCTGTCAGTTCACACTGCTCCGATAGGCGATAGTAACTTGCGATAGGCGACTGGCGACAGGCGATAGTGGTTGGATCAAAGTTCTAATCTTATCGCAATTTTGCGATAGGCGACAGCCAAAACACAAGCAGTTTCAGCATATTACGTGCGAAATTCGTAAATTAACAAATTTATGTAAAGAAATAACGCTTCCTTGAATTGAACTTAAATACACACAACATTTTTTGTTTTTTGATGCGTTTGGTTGGTTTTTTTAAATATGGATAAATTTTATATGAAATAGGCACCTGGCCTTGAAAAATATACCGTAAATGGAAACATAAACAAAAAGGTCATATGCTTAGATTAGTGATGTTTCTACCCTCCAATATCATCCTCCGAAGCTTCAGTCATTTAGAGGGGAGGAAGCTGGAACACCAAGCTTTATGCTGTGAATGGCCGAAATCCGTTTGT
>JASAMX010027609.1:0-33634 GCA_030248175.1 Microlaimidae sp. YZB2_3 | reverse complement strand
AGGAATGAAAACATAGGCAATATTTTTTATGTTTTATCGTTTAGATTCGATCTCCGTACTTTGTATTTGGATTTTGCAATCTACCGAAAAACGGATATCGTACTACTACCGGTACTGCGCAAAAAAATAAATCGACGTATCCTGCTTTGTATGAAGATATCAATTTAATTAAAAGTGTTTCGGGGAAATTTATCTCAAAATTTTTTTCAATGTACACACCCTACCGTATCAATATTTTATCGAACGGTTTAATTTTCAAACGCAAAACCATAATAAAACGATCGCTTGAATTTAAAAAAATATAGTAAATGCCAATTTTTATTTCTTCGGGGCATAAAAGTTTTCATTTTTTTTAAGCTTTTTTTAATTTTTTAAGCTTTTTTAAGCTTTTTTTTAGAAAAATTCAAAAATCCATACAAATTTTTTTGAGGATTTTAGCTAGGTTTGATAAAATACTTCAGGTTTAGCCATAAAAACATACAAACATAAACTTTTAAATGATATCTCTTTTTATAATAATGCGATTATTATTTTAAAGTGAAAATTGATATTTAGTTATGTTAAAAAACTGTTTGCGTGAAATTAAAAATAACTGACTTGAAAATAAAAAAGTGTTTTATGGCAATAAGGATATAAATCTTTGTTAAAAAATTAAATAGGAATATATAAAAATGGGATTATAAATTTTTTGGGTGTCCGACAAATATTTAATTAAAAAAAATTTTAAAAAAATTGATTTAGAACCTTTTTGGATGTCCAACAAATTCATTTTGTCTGCTAATAAAATCTTTCGAAGATCAATAATCGAGTGAATTTCGTAAACGCAAAGAAGTTAGATTTTTATAACAAACTGTCGCGCACTGAAAAAATCACCATCATGGTTTAAACCCGTTCCCATAATAGCTTTTCCCCCGTTACAACCGTGAAATTTTCGTACGACGAAAGTGAAACTTTCGTCTCACGGTGGTGGTATTTTTGTATGAAAACTGTCGTACGTAAACCTTACCGTGGTAAACTCTACGTATTACTTAGATCGTCCTCCCGTCATACATATTTTTTTGTGCTGGAAAAGTGCCCAGAGAGCGAGCAAATTGAAATGGTTAAAGCTGTACTTAGCAATATGAAAATTTTTGAAACGTGAAATATCCTACGTAATACAGTGTATCCGTGAAAAAAATTTGCGTACTGTTATCTTACAGCTTTAACCATTTCCATTTGCTCGCTCAATGGGCACTACTAGCGCAAAAAATTATGTATCACGAAAGTACGACACAGGTCATACGAAGTTTTCACGGTTGTAAACGAGGAAAAGGCAATCACGGGAAAGGGCTAAGACTGATCCTATACTTTTTCACGTCGATTTATTCGTTCAGGAGTGATGACATTTCTTACGTTTTATGACGTATGCAAATCTTTGGACCGGAATTTGTCTATTTTCCAGCTGAAAAAAGCTTGCGAAGAGTTGGTCCGTTCTGGAGATATGCAATTTCAATTCAACGATTTCTCATTTTACGTTCAACCCATAAGGGATAAATTTAGTAAGCCGTTGGTGATCTTTGAAATTTTTACAAACAGTAAAATCTTTGATTGCAAGTTAATTTTAAAGTAACACCAAAAATCTATAATAATATATCTTATATTAAGGAAAAATATGCCACTCTTCACCAGAAATGAAACGATTTGTTGCAATTTTTTTAGCACTGCCATTAATTTTCATGTACAAAAAATGGCAAAACAACTGTTATTATATGGGCAAGTGTCGTGTAAATGGGCACTGCCTAAAAAGTAGCCAATCAAAGCAAACCCAAGAGTACGAATTAGAATCTCCGCCAAATTAATGTTTCAACGTATCTTATTATTATTTTTAGAAGCCGACTCACCTATCGTCAAGACGGTTTTTACCTATGTAAAACCGTTTAGACGACTAAAGAATCCGAGCTCTTTTTAAATAAAAATTCACAAAAGTATATAAATTCACAAAAGTACAGTTGTAGTTGTAAACTTTTTGTCATCGATTAAGTTGAATTTTAATGGAATTTGTCTTTTTAAAACACCAAAAAAAATACAAGACACTATAAGCCGTCTTTTCATACATAATGTTTTTTAACAGACACATTTTTTCATTAAAATACAAAAAATTGATAGAGTGGTTTTTTTTAGAGAAAGCACATTACATAAGGTTTCTAGAACTTTTTCCTGAATTTTTGTTTCAAGAGGAAGCACAGTTTATTTATAAGGTTTTTACAATTTTATAATACCAACAATGTCGTAATTGGTCGACAAGATAATTGTATTTTGCTAGCCCCGGTGTTTGAATCCCTTTTCGAACAAGCGTTATTTTTGCTTCTTTCTTCCTAATTTATTGATTTTGTATCTATTTTAAAGTGTTATTTTTTAATATATTTTGTGATATTGGTTGTAATTTTATTTTTTTAAATATTTCTCAATTATTATTGAACATTAAAATACAAATAGAAAAAATTTACTTACATCTTTTTATGTCATTATTGTCTATTTTCTAATGAAAATTAAAAAAAAAGAAAACCTTTAATTCCGGGTGTTGTTTTAAAAAATTGTCAGTTTAATGAACTTTCGACCTATTTTGATATATTTGTATGTAATTTATTCTCCTACGAATTAATTAAAATATCACTTTTTGGCTTGTTTCATATTTTGTGCGTTTTTATTTGTGTTTTGTTATATTGTTAATTATCTAGTAAACAAATAAAAAAATTAAAAATCTGAAAACATTATTGTATTTTTCATTAAAATGCTAACAAATTGATATATTGGTTTTTAAAATTATTCTAATATTGCGCAAAATATGACTACTTTTGACGGCCAAAGATTGAAAATGAAAAAAAATCAAAGATTAAAGATGAAAATTAAAAAATCAAAGATGAAAAAATCAAAGATGAAAATTAAAAAAAAAGAAAACCTTTAATTCCGGATGTTGTTTTAAAAAATTGTCAGTTTAATGAATTTTCGACCTATTTTGATATATTTGTATGTATTTAAATTTATTCTCCTACGAATTAATTAAAATATCACTTTTTGGCTTGTTTCATATTTTGTGCGTTTTTATTTGTGTTTTGTTATATTGTTAATTATCTAGTAAACAAATAAAAAAATTAAAAATCTAAAAACATTATTGTATTTTTCATTAAAATGCTAACAAATTGATATATTGGTTTTTAAAATTATTCTAATATTGCGCAAAATATGACTACTTTTGACGGCCAAAGATTAATTGCGAAGTGTTTTTGCAGAGATTGTTATTTTTTAATAAAAAAAATTTCTTAAAAATTTTGTTTTGAATTTTAAAACACTTGCAATCGTTTGCATGTGTTACATTTTGTTTAAACGTTGTTTGTTTTGTCAAATCGTTTTATTAACGCAGCTCCTACCAGGTCTTAAATGTGGCAAGAATCAAATGAGACAGGACTCAAATGTGGCAGGACTTACATGAGGCAGGACCATTTGCGATTAACGCATTTTTTCCAGGACTCAAATGTGGCATTTGAGATTTTTGGCTAGGACTCAAATGTGGCAGAACTCAAATGTGGAGACCCCTATTATTTTTGTCACCATAAGCAAGATGTTTAATTTATACTAAGCAAGCATATTGTTTTTTTGTTGTTGTCAAATTGATCGAATTTACACTTAATTCTAATTTATGAGCTTTCAAATGTGTCCTAGATAAATTTAAACCTATTTTAAACCTATTTTTTTAATTAATTGAAAAAAATTCGTGTAAAAACCTGGATATGATGAACCAGTGATCTCTACGAACGGAACAAGAATTATAAAATCATAAATCATGTTCACTAAGATAACTCTTAAAATACAAAATTATAAAATCTTACACATGATTTTTTTAGGGTACAATCACACTTGGGTTATTGTGCGTGATCCTATTGATCGTTTTATATCAGCTTATTTGGACAAGTGTGTAAACCTGAAAAATTGTTTCACCTCAGAAGAAGAAAACTTCGAGAAATTCATTTTGCGTTTCAAAAAATTTATGGATGAAAAATTTCGGAAAGGTTCCAAAAGAGTTTATAAATAAGTTTCTATTGTGAGTAGAATTATGTTAATAGGAAATATTATGAATTAGATTTTCCCGGTCATTATGATGTTTCAGACGCACCATGTAAATCAATTCTTGCGTTTAAGGGTTTAAGGAGCATAAAAATATAATCGCTTTGTTAACTTTCAAATTCATAAAAAAATTAGAAGATATAAGCAGTACACCAGTGCACGCCACAAAATTACAGTTTTTTTAAAGATAAATGTTTAGTGTAGAATAAGATTTTTAAATTTAATATTTACGTGACATAAAAAAATCTTATTTCTGAAATTAATAACGTTCTATTAACATAAAAAAATAGATTAAACTAAAGATAAACTACAGGGTGGGGGTTCTTGGGTGGGAGGGGGGCTTGGTCGCTGCTTTTTTTTTTTTTCTCGCTCCGTTTTTGTTTTTTTTTGCGGGGTGGTCCCCTTGTTTCGCCGGGAGCTTGCTTGAAAATTCCGGCAGGGTGAAATTGTGGGGGGGGGGGCTGGTCAAGTAACCATCCGTTTTTGGAGAGAATAGCACTTGCAGGAAAACACCGGACGCAATTTAATAATTATTGGTTACATCAAAAATATATTTTTTGGTTACGTTACATTACCAATGACGATTTATTTTTTTTATTTTTCTTCGCTTGCGAGTTTATTGTTTTTTTTCTTCTTGGCGCAGAGCGGTTATGCCCATAATTTCAGCCCGAAAGATTTTTGCTTTAGTTTTATTTTACAATGTGTAAAATTTTGAACAACTAAAAGAATTAGTTTAATAAAGAACGCTTAAAAATAAGGAAAAATCTTTAAATAGCTTTAAAATAAAATCTCGAAAAGCTTTAAAATCCTTTATATTTAGTTTAAGTCCAAATTTTCCTTTATTTTAATTCATAAAAAAAAGTTTTTTTTCTATTTTGGTTTTGCCAAAATAACATTTTGTTTTGTTTAATTTTGGTTTTACTGGCTTGATTTAGCTTGGTGATAAAAAATTGTTTTCGATTTATATAACAAAATAATTTAGATTAAACAATTTAAAAACATAGATAAAAAACTATGTTTTAAAGAAAACATTTTTTTGAAGCATAAGAAATCAGTTTCAATACAATTTATATTAAACAACATTTTAAAAAATTTTAAAAATTGAAACATTAAAAAATCCGCGAAAGCTGGTAGTAAAGATTTAGGCAAGACAAATTGAAAATTGATAGTGAATAAATAAATTAACAGGCGTAGGAAGGTGACCAAATGTTTTTTTTTTATTTTCATTAATTGTTTTTAGCTAAAAAAATAATAAACCCACGCAGCATAACAAAATCCTGGGCCCGTCGCCAACTAAAAATTTGTTGCAATTAACCGCTTATTTATTTCTTTAATTTGAAGTTCAAAAAATAGCAGTAAATCTTTTTACCACGTGAGATTTCTTACAAGCCAAGCCCGATATTGCACAAAGTGTCCAAATGGGAATATTCTAAATTGTGAGTTTGGTAAACTCAAATGGGCAGTCATTTTGAACGCTTAACCTACATTGTACAGACAACATTTAAACACTTACTTTGTTTAGACCACATGCAAACGAACTTTTGAGTTTGGTCTATTTGGTTATTTTCCGTTTTATTTTATTACGCTGAAAGCAATAGGGCTGTAGCAAAAAACCATAATATTTATCTATGATTGAATTATATCTGGTTGACGCTGAAAATTAGTATGCAGACATGAGGGGACCAATTAAAATTGTGCGTTAATGACGTTTTTTTAAAAACCAATAAGAACCTAGAATTTTTGTTAAATTCAACCTTTTCACAAAATATACAAAAATTAAGCAACTTAAGCCCTTAAAAAATTTGCATTTAGGTTATAAAATAAGTAATTTGATAAATAATTATTAAAATACAGTTTTTAATCTTTGTTACTAATCCGTTTTAGTTAAAAATTCTGAATGTTTTGTTGTTAAATAATCGATTCAATACTGCAAATGTCGCGGTCAGCTAGATTTTATTCGCCTATAATAAAAATTAATAATAAAACAATGTTAAAATTAAAATAGCATATTTTATATAATTTATAAACTCCGGACGTATGTACGCCATGTTTCCAATGAATGACCACTACGATCCACAGACCTGGCGCTGTCCAATTAGAGAGCTGCACGAGCAAGGTCACGTGATCAAGTTTTGCCACGGCACGCCTTTTGCTTCTCAAATGGATATAGTATTTCAAAATGAAGACATAGTTCCACATCTACGAAAGTATAAAATTACATAATAGTGGTCATATTAACAAGCAAAGAGCGATATGTTAATCAATGTAAAATAATAATTAAAATAATATTATTACTATTTTTATGGCTCATTATGTAAATAATTATTTATTTATAATTTGTATTGTACATGACAGAATCAAAAACATTTAAAAATGCTTCAAAATAAGCTGATCCTTTTTATTAAAAAGATATCAATATTTTTTAAATTTTTTGGCATCTATTCTATGCGTAAATGTGGTCTTCTATCTTTTTTAAGATTTTTTTTAAATTTTAGTTTAAAACCATAAAAGTATTTATTTTTAATGATTGTGTTCTATAATTTAATATTCTGTAATTGTATTGAACCTGGTGGTGTGTAAAAAAGCAAGATCACGTCAGGTTTATAAGAAACTTATAAATTGACGTTTAAACTAGCGGTATTCGGATTAGAATTTCATTCCATGGGGAATAAAACGCGGAGGACTAAAAACGGAGCGTGGACTCCCCAGTGCCTTAAAAGGTGCGAATAAATTATATAGAATAATCCAATTTTATCAACTTTGATTGACTGAAATGCATTCTATAGTGCCATAAATTTAAATTCCTAATAGCTAACTTTTTGAGACCCTGAACGCTGAACAACGTCTCAAAAGAAAAAATTTCACGGGGTTTAAAATTTGCGGGATGATTTTAAAACACCCACTCAAAAATTTTATTAATATGGCGGTTTACCTTTCTTTTTTTAATTATTAAACAAATCGTATTTTTTGTCAGATGGCGCTGAAGCGAGCCTCGCAGCATCGTGCTAAACATTATTACAGAATGTGGGACAAAGGCCCGCACACCCCCGCCGCCAGCCCAGACCCAGAAACAGCAAAAACAAGGCACACCTCCCAGACCCAACCGTCCCGCCAGAAAGACTTGAGCGGCGCCCAACTCTGAGAAAAAATTAAAGGAAAGCGAGCAGAGAAAATTCCAGGCACACATATAAATTTTTTACGTAATAATGTAAACTATGTTAATTAAGGACACACACCAGCTGCACAATATTGAACTTTTTGAACTGCAATTTTACAACAGCGCCGCTTTTTTGCTGCGTTTCTCCAAGCGATGTACGAATATAACTTCCCGTTTTAACCAAAACAACCTAATACCGATATTTAAACAAATTAAAAATTTATAAAAAAATTAACTATATTTAAAACTTAAAATATTATTATTATAAAAAAAGAAATAAAATTTACTTATTAAAGTAGACTATCTAGCTTTTTTTATACTTCATACCGCCTAAAAATTTTCAATTATAACGATTCTTTTTTTTTTTTTTGCTAAAGCGGGCACGAATATGTACAAAAACCCCTACCCAAATCATTCGAAACAATTTTTAAACAAATTAAAAATTAACATTTAAAACTAAAAAACTAATTATATACAAAACGACTGTAAAATATTAATTATCATAAAAGTAATAAAAACTTTTTATTACAGTAAACTTTTACAATTTTTTAATTATCAATTTAAAAAATTTAAATCATTTAAATATTTTTTCTTAAACCAATATTCCTTTACGCTATCTTCCGCGTATTTGACTAAAACAACCCCGCGCACGAGTTACCCGTAAACAAACATGAACAGCCTCTGATAGAACGACGAACGACAGGGACGGGCCTAACCTAGTAGAAGCTAACATACTAAAATACTATACCTATACTATACAAACAAATATACACATAGCCACTAGGAAAATAATAATAAAGGGAACAAAACAAACCTAAACTTACTACCATAAATAAAAAAAAAAAAAAAAAAAAAAAAAAAAAAAAAAAAAAAAAAAAAAAAAAAAAATAAAAAGAAGAAAGCAAAAAAGGTAAAACCAATATACTACCAAACCCTATGCAGAAAGATACCGGCACAAATGGAAAATGTTAAGGAGTTTTGTATAGCTCATTTTTTTAAAAAATAATTTTACTTTATTTCAAGTCAATATTTAGGCGACTAGTAAAAGCCATAGAGGACACAGGTAGTAGTAGTTTCTTCACTTTTCACTCGGAGCACAGACAAAGAGCGGAGGAAACGCTGCGGAAAAACTCAACTCTTTTCAAAATGTTATTGAACCTCTTTTATCAGGACTATCGAGTCCTGGTGGATTTCTTTCCGTTTTGCACGGATTTTGAGTGTTGGAAAATGAATTGCTGCAAATGTTAATATCGATTAAATGGTCGGATTGAGGAGCTTCAAATTAAATAGTCCGGGATTATTACAATTCTAAGGCTCAGGTCAGTGGCCAAGGTCCAGTTAATTTCCTGTTGAAGATCGCCAACGCACTTTAAATTACTGCACTTTATAATTTCAGTTTTTAGACTGCTTAATATATAGAATGCAATGGAAGAAACAAACTATAGTGATCATTTTGCCTGTGTAACAATAATAAAAACTATAGTTGTTGTGACCGCATTGTTTTTGTTGTTAATTTTAAACTATATATTTTAAAATAATTATAAAGCTTACAAAATAGGGTATACAATTAAATTACATGTTACTAGACTCCCCCAACCAAAACAACGGATTAAATTAAATCACAAATTATTGAAAAGCTTATAGTCCAAAGAATGTCATAGGAGAGTGGTAATGTTGTAATATCTGTAAAATAATGTATGCATTTTCACCAAACGTGAACTTTATCGATTTTGGAAGTTAAAAATTTGGCTTTGATTTGGCTTAAACTTCTTGATAAGTTTTTTAGCCCATGGAGCACCAGAATATGTCTTTTTATAAAGATCAACATAACATTTTCATACTGAACAAAAGATTTAAAGTCCCTTCCTCCCCACCACAACCAAATTGTATAGTACTTTGAAGGGGAAGATGATTTTTAACTCTGTGAAAATTTCGCGGAAAGCGCTGTTCCTCGCTAGTAAGAAAAGGAATTAGGCTAAATGAGGTATCGTTGGAAAGCCTAGGCGGGAAAATGTAAGGGGTTTGAATTTTGTGAAAAAAATTAACCTTGACATTTTTCTGTTGGGAAACTTGATTTCACCATGAGGCGGTTTTCTTGTGTCCAACTCATTTTCAGTCTTTGGATGTTGCCGGTGTCAAGGGATATTCTTTCCCCCTAAAAATTTTCCCCCCGGAAAAACTATCCCGGGATATTCTTTCCCCCCTCGGTAAATTCTTTCCCCGGGGGAAAAAATATACTGGGATAGATTTTCCCCAATGCTTTTTAATTTTAAAATCATATAAACTTAGAATTTTTAAAAATAATTTGAATAGCTGTACCTTTATTAGCTCAAATACCAATTTTTGTGTAATAAATTCCATTAAAACATGTTTACTCACGATTTTAATTTTGTTTGTAATTTTCTATTTTAGCGTTATAATCAGGGGAAAGTTTTTACCGGTATATTTTTTCTCCCCTTCGAAAATTAGCATAAAATTTATAATATTAATTCTGCGCATTCTTCAAAAACACGTCATTAAATTAAAATGATTATTTTGTTATCATGATACTTTCATAAATTTATAAATTATTGAAATAAAACCCATGAACTACCTTAACTATTTTAAACCTTAGTTTCCCTAAGCAGCCTAAGCAAAACCTTAAAACCAAGCTAAAATTCATAGAGAGGGGAAAGAATATCCCAGTTTTTAACCGGGATAGTCTTTCCGGGGGGAAAGAATTTACCGAGGGGGGAAAGAATTAACCGGTGTTTTAGCGGGATGGTTTTTCCGGGGGGGGGGAAACTATCCCGGCTTTTTACCGGGATAGATCTTCCGGGGGAAAAAAAGGGGAGAAAAGATATCCCGCGACACCGGTTGCAAAATTTTTGACTTTGAACTAGCTTAAAATAATGGTAAGAGATATTATTTAATGGAGAGCAACAAAATCATGTTATTTATTTAATTTACACTTTACTAAAACATAAAAAAGAAACATTAAACTAGAAATAGCATAACCCGAAAAAAAACATCAAGACCAATGCAGAAAAGTTGAAATATCTACTATAATAATAAGCTAATAGTTTGTACTTTAACGTTAACCAAGCGTTTAATGTTTATTTTTATTATTGCGACAGAATCCAACAGCTTTGTAATAAGTTTTTTCCAATTGAGGAACTTGAAAAAAAAATTTATTTTTAACTTTAAAATTTCTCAAAAAAATATTATCCATGTTTTAAATTGGTAATAAAAACTTTTTTAATTTTTTTTATTCATTCATTTTCTGATTGTAAAGCATGTTAATCCTTTGGGATTTTTTCTGCTGCATATCCGCAGAAGGTATTCCGCGTCACTGCTGCTCGGTCTTAAACTCCGCGACCGGACGAGGAGGAGCACAGAGTTTAACACAGAGCTGCGGTGACGCGGAATATCTTTTGCAGATAGGTAGCGCTTTTTGAACGAAAAAATCTCGGAACACCTTTCGCGAATATGTGGCGCGTTTTGAAAAAAAAACTCCCAAAGGGTTAAATGTGTAAATCCATGTTCGTTTTTATATTAACTGTGTTAAGTTAGATTTTATCTGTCCAAACTATAATTCAGGAGCCTATTTTATAAAAACGTTTGTAAATTTTAATTTAAAAAAACTCCGCCTAGTTTTTGTAAATTACATGACAGGATATACGACCGGCAAAGATTGAACGTTTAGCAGAGATGAAATGACGTGGTTGCGACCAATCAGCGCAGAGCAGTGCGCGCAGATGCTTTTTCTAGATTAAAAGTAGAAAAACCTTTACCGTGTATTTTACAAAAAATAGTTGGAGATTTGTAAAATGAGAATTTTCAAAGATTTTTATGAAACAGGCCCCTAATGGAGGATTATTGTAGGTTTAAGGAAATCAATCCGGATTTTAAACAGGAGTTATACTCTCTCATTTACAGCTTTTTTACTCTTTTGATATTTTTTTGTATTTTTTTTTAATCTTTAAAACTTAGGATTTTGAATAAGGTATTTTTAATAAATGTTTTTTTTATTTGCTTAACTCTATTGTTATAATATTAGTTTTAATTATGTTGTCTCGAAATTCTACTTAGAAAAGAGAGGGCCGAGGACGAGAAGGGCCAAAACCTACCCCAAAAACGGTAAATAAAATCAGCGACTAAGCTAAGCCTAAGCAAAACCTAAGCTAAGCCTAAGCAAAATCTAAGCTAAGCTTAAGCTAAGCCTTAGCAAAACTTAAGTCTGAGCAAAACTCAAGCCTAAAGTCTAAGCGAAACCTAAGCCTAAGCAAAAGCTAAGCTAAGTCCACCAAGCAAAACCTCTAAGCCTAAGCCAAACCTAAGCTAAGCCTAAGCAAAATCTAAGCTAAGCTTAAGGTAAGCCTTAGCAAAACTTAAGTCTGAGCAAAACTCAAGCCTAAAGTCTAAGCGAAACCTAAACCTAAGCAAAAGCTAAGCTAAGTCCACCAAGCAAAACCTCTAAGCCTAAGCAAAACCTAAGGTAAGCCTAAGCCTAAAACTAAGCAAAATCTAAGCCGAAGCAAAACCTAAGCCTAAGCAAAATCTAAGCTGAGCTTAAGCTAAGCCTTAGCAAAACTTAAGTCTGAGCAAATCTCAAGCCTAAAGTCTAAGCGAAACCTAAGCCTAAGCAAAAGCTAAGCTAAGTCCACCAAGCAAAACCTCTAAGCCTAAGCAAAACCTAAGGTAAGCCTAAGCCTAAAACTAAGCAAAATCTAAGCCGAAGCAAAACCTAAGCCTAAGCAAAATCTAAGCTAAGCTTAAGCTAAGCCTTAGCAAAACTTAAGTCTGAGCAAAACTCAAGCCTAAAATCTAAGCGAAACCTAAGCCTAAGCAAAAGCTAAGCTAAGTCCACCAAGCAAAACCTCTAAGCCTAAGCAAAACCTAAGGTAAGCCTAAGCCTAAAACTAAGCAAAATCTAAGCCGAAGCAAAACCTAAGCCTAAGCGAAATCTAAGCTAAGCTTAAGCTAAGCCTTAGCAAAACTTAAGTCTGAGCAAAACTCAAGCCTAAAGTCTAAGCGAAACCTAAGCCTAAGCAAAAGCTAAGCTAGTCCACGAAGCAAAACCTCTAAGCCTAAGCAAAACCTAAGGTAAGCCTAAGCCTAAAACTAAGCAAAATCTAAGCCGAAGCAAAACCTAAGCCTAAGCAAAATCTAAGCTAAGCTTAAGCAAAATCTAAGCTAAGCTTAAGGTAAGCCTTAGCAAAACTTAAGTCTGAGCAAAACTCAAGCCTAAAGTCTAAGCGAAACCTAAGCCTAAGCAAAAGCTAAGCTAAGTCCACCAAGCAAAACCTCTAAGCCTAAGCAAAACCTAAGCTAAGCCTAAGCAAAATCTAAGCTAAGCTTAAGCTAAGCTTAAACTAAGCCTTAGCAAAACTTAAGTCTGAGCAAAACTCAAGCCTAAAGTCTAAGCGAAACCTAAGCCTAAGCAAAAGCTAAGCTAAGTCCACCAAGCAAAACCTCTAAGCCTAAGCAAAACCTAAGGTAAGCCTAAGCCTAAAACTAAGCAAAATCTAAGCCGAAGCAAAACCTAAGCCTAAGCAAAATCTAAGCTAAGCCTAATCCTAAGCAAAACCTAAGCTAAGCAAAACCTAACCAAACCCTGTAATTTTCGGGGTAGGTTTTGGCCTTCAGCGGATTGGACGGCCCTCGTCTTTCTAGTCTAAGTGAAAATAGTGATTTTAAAACCATCAAAAATAATGCTTAACTCTGGTTAAGCAGCCTTAAAAATTTAACTAATAATGATTTTAGTCTTTACTTTCTTCCCCCATATAATTGGCCTGGAGAGCAATCAAAATCTCCAAGAAAGCTGCAAATACTTTTTTTTCACTAAAAAACCAGCAAAGAGCATATAATTTTTCAGGAATGCGAGGATGTGGAAGCTTTTCGTTTTTCGCGTCCAAAAGTGATAGATATCGAGTGGCTATAAAAAAGTCATAGGGTCAAAAAAAAATGAAAAAAAAAGAAAAACTACAAATGATTTTTTAGCTTTTACAAAGGAGTTTGTAATTTTTAAACCTAAATTTGCAAAAAATTTTGGTACTTTTAGGCAAAGAACCTTTCACTGCTATGTTTCATAAAATTTTGTTACATTGTCTTTAAAATGACTTCTAGTTTTAACTGCCCCCAAACTTAATTTTTAAGGTTAAAATGAGTGTTTTAAGCAATAAAAAGCTCAAAAATGCTATAAAAAGGGCTTTTCGACCTAAAAATTGCAATTTTATCTATTTTTTCTTTAAAATCGATTTGATATAGAATGATTTTAATATTTTTATTATTTATATACAAATATAGACACATCACCGTTAACTGAGTTTCGCCTGCAAAAATACATAACTCAATAAATTACTATGTTATATTACTATGTTTCGTTCGAGTCTCGAAACGAAAGTTAGGTGTGCTTCATAAAGTTATGTGCGCGTTTTTGAAACGCGATTCGGCAAATTTAAAAAAAAATCTGTAAAAATCTTTTCCAGAAAATTAATAAATACTTAAAATACATGTTGCAATTAACCTTTTGTTTGCAAAAGCAGCCATAACTTGTGCAATATTAAGGTTATTTTAAAATCCAAACTATAGTTAAAATCCTTCAGGCTGAAATTAAGGGTGTAACCGCTCGCCGTCAGGAAGAAAAGAAGAATAAACGCGCGAGAATAAAATTAATAAAAAAATTGGCAGAAATGATGTAACCAATTATTATTAAGTTGCGTCAGGTGTTTTTCTGCACGTGATATTTTGTCGAAGAACGACTGGTGACTTTACCACCCTGCTGTTTTCACCCTGATAGAATTTGTCTTTAACAGTTTGTTTTTTTAAACGAACAACATAGTGATGTCGACGACATAATAACATAGAAATTTAATTTTCATTAAAAAGCTTATAATTTAACATGTAATCCGATCATATGCGAGAAAGATTAAGACATTTGATATAAAATTGTAATTAAAATTATGTTTGGGTTAAATCGAGGATTAACATTTATGTTATCTTTTCTATCTCTTGGTATACTCTGCTATTTGTTTTCAAATAATTATGAATGTAAAATCAGTTATTTTTATATGTATTTAATTTTGTTTGTGGTAAATTAACAATGATACCAAAAATATACAATAATATATAATATACATAGTATTGTGTTTTTTGGTTTATACTAAGTAGGTAGTATTTTTGCAATTTCTAAAAGCAATGGTAATACTGTTTATTCAAAATATATTGTTTGTTATTTATAGATACATAAAAAGTATCGAAAAATTTAAATAAAAAAGTTTGATTTATGTCAATTAAAAAAATTTATCAATATGTTTTTAATTTCGGTACAAGCTCCGTAACGGGTCTTTTATTATATATTGTTTTTTTAAATAATCACCTTAAGACAGAAAGCGGTTTTGAATTTTCCTTATGAGTTCTGAGCACACTTACATATTTTCTAATGAGTGCTTTAAAACTAAAAAAACGATCGCTAAAAAAAATTCAAATCCACCACCATCTTTTTGGGTGCAAGATTAAAGTCCCCAGCCAAAAATTTCATCTAATACAATTAAACTTTTCAACAGACATAATATTTTAACTATTATAGATATTCAGCATGCAAATCAAATGCAAATGGTCCAGCATAGTCAAGAACCAGTGGTCCTTGTGTTTGCTGATGGCCGTGTGGTTATTGGTGGTTCTATTCCGAAAAGATATATTTAAATATTTCGCAAACCAGGAGCTAAGTAAAAGGAACTTTGAGCCCAAGAAACTTAGAAGCATTTTAAATTCCTTTTTTAAAGCCAATACTTTTTTTACCAGCCGAGGCGTTTATTGGATTTTGAGGTAGGGTAACCGCCCCACTCTTAACGCTCGTTTCATACTTTGGGACGCGGCGTTCCGCCACCCACTCGTTTTAGTTTTAAGTCTAGTCTTAAGTCTAGTCTTTAGTCTTAAATCTAGTCTAGTCTCAAGTCTAGTCTAATCTTAAGTCTAGTTTAGTCTTAAGTCTAGGCTAGTCTTAAGCCTAGTTTAGTCTTAAGTCTAATCTAGTTTAAGTCTAGTTTTAATTTTTAGGTTAGTCTAGAGTAGTCTAGTCTAGCCGTAAGTTTTTCAGCCACAGTTTAATTGTAATTCTTTACAACACGCGATTTTAAGCTTCTATATAATTCTTGGAGCCTAGTTCTTTTCAAGTTATCCCTAAACTCAAATCAGTTCCACTAACAGTGCAAAATGTGTCTTTGATCAACAATCGTTTGGATGAATGGGAGACAGAGCATTCTAGTGAAGTTTTAAGATTTACTGAAACTCAAATAAACAAGAACAAAGAAGTAAGTTAAGGTTTAATGTTAATGTACTGTAGTGTATTGGTTTTACGCGTATTTTTTAGACTAAAGCTAATATTTTTATGGCTGAAAATAAGGGCGTACCGCTCCCGTCAATAAGAAAGGAAGAATAAACACGCAAGCTAAGAAGAGGAAAAAAAGTTGTCAGTGGAAATTCCGTCACATTTTTACTTAAGGCCTATTTCATAAAGACGCTTATAAATTTTCGTTTGACAAATCTTCGCTTACTTCTCATAAATTAGATAATGAATGGAGGATATAGGACACAGGAATGTTGATCAATCAGTGGGATCAAGTCAGAGCGCAGAGCACTGCGCGAAGATACTCCTCCCAGATTACAAGTCGAAAAAGCTTTATGATGTATTTTACAAAAAATAGGCGGTGATTTGTAAAATAAGACGAGATTTAAATTACAAACGTTTTTATGAAACAGGCCCCTGTAAGTGATGTTATCTTAAAGAATGGATGATTACTTGACCACCCCACAATTTCACCATTATTGAATTCGTATTTAGTGTTTGTAATTAGTTAATAATACATGTGAAGCTTTATTTATGTAGTTTTGTCGTTTTTCCATTTCTGACGATTAATTTTTTTGCTAAAAAAATCACAGTCATGTAACTTAAAAGTACGATACCCAATTAAAATTTTGTCTTTGATTTTGATAATTTTGGTAAAACTCTTACCCCAGAAGAAAAATTTTCAGCTTTGTTGCTAATACACTTTTATCATTTTAAATATGATAAAACATGGCATTTAAAGGGCATTGTGCACTTGTATATTTGTTTTTCATTAGCAATTTTTTTTATTGGGAATATTGATATTTTTTTAGGAGGGAGGAAAAACCTGCAATGTTTGCCACGTTTTTTGATAAACATTGGAACCGAAAAACCTGTCAAAAAACGTACTTGGTATTTAAAAAATGAAAAATTTACTGAATTAGCCTTTGAAAGTTATTTTTGCAAGTTATTATTATTAAAAAGATAAAAACTGCATTTTTAATTTATAAAAAAAACTTTTCAATTTACCAAAATAAGCCAAAAATAGATAGTAACCCGTCATGTTTGCCGAAATTTTTCGCTTTTTACCATTAAAAAATAAGGTAAAATTGCAGGGTTTTTTTACTAAAATCATGGATATCGCGACAAATACTTTGTAAAAATTTACAATTAAGATTTTAAAACGGCGTTAACGTACACCCAATCTTTTACCAGTGAAGACTTAATGGTTTTTGAGCAACCAAATTTAATGTTTTAAAGCCTTTTTAATTGTCACCAGAATTATATAGAGTTTTTAATCTTTTGCGCACTGTTATGGCAGCTTCACGTTGGGATTTAACTAATTTATTTTGATTCATAGTCAGTGAGTTTCATTGATTCATTTGGTGCGTTAAAATATTTTGCTCACGTTTATTGGCTAAGGTACTATTATCGGTAATAATTTGTGTGTTATCTCTTATCGAGTTGTCTCTTATGTGTTATCTCTTATCGTGTGTTATCTTTTAAGGTACTATTATCTAGTGATGTTCCTACCCACCAATATCATACTCTTGAGCACCGGCCCTTTGAAACGGAGGGAGCTCCACCTCTTGAATGAGCGATTTTAAGCTTATTCAAGCTTGAAATACATTTTAAGTTACTTTACTTTTATTTTTTAGACTATTTTTATTGTTTTAAATAAGTTTTAAAAAGTTTCAATTTACAAAAAAATTTTGACAAAATAATCTATGACATCACTCTTTAATTATTCATGAAGTTAGTACAAGAATAGAGTGGCTCCGAAACTCCGGGGGTTGCTCAGGTGCTCCTAAAAGCGGAACTCCGCTCCCGACCTCGGAGCTCCAGGGAACATCACTACTATTATCGGTAATGTTTTGTATGTTTTGTGTGTAAAGGTAATTACCAAATCGCAGTAGTAGTCATTGCCGATTATTAAGTCAGTTAATTGACTAGTTTTTGTCGTTAACAGGTTGTCAGCAAGTTGCTGATTTTTGTACTGCTTCAGGTTATTGTTGTTTACTTGGACCTTTTGTATGCTACCAGTAATGCTTGGTACAACATTGACTTAAAGTTTTAAGTGGCTTCCATCATTCAATTAAATCGTAATCTTTGCACTGTGAGTGTTTATTTCTTTTGACATTCCAGTTCCGAATGTTAAAATTGAAAGGGTGTACCCTTTTTTCTTTAGTTTCTGCTCACTTGCCACTTCAGTGATGTAGCTACGGCTCAAGACTTGCTGGGTTGTTTTCTACTGCTGGACTGGAAACATTGCTTTAGGATTCACTCATTTTTGAACAATTGTGGACACAATCTTCTATGGTAATTTTTTTCTTTTTTGCAGTAGATGCACTTTCGAATTTTATCTGTTGTGTACTGTTTATTAGTATGTCCATCTTTTAAGCCGAAAAAAAATTTTCCTTTGATCTTTTGTTGTATTTTGTTTTGAGTACTGTAAGTTTAAAGTTGCCAATTTATGACCACTGTTTTATTCGGTTAAGATCTCTTTGAAGATATTTTGTACATTTAAATTTTCGATCCTTAGAAACACTAGCGTAAACTTAGCATCATTGGCAAATACTGAATTTTTGAATGAAGAACGCACTTAACTATATCATTAACATAGAAAAAGAAGGGGGCCTAATACAGAACCTTGGAGAACAGAACTTTTTACTCTATGTGATGACGATTCAACGCCGTTTATGATGACTCCTAAACTCCTGTCAGTTAATAAAGTCTCAATTCGTTTTAAAAATCTGCCGGTATCACCGTATTTTTCTAGTTTATACAATAGTTTTTGTTGTGATACCGTATCAAAGGCCTTAGCAAAATCTGAATAAATTACATCAATTATTATTTTTATTTTTTAAAAATAACGTCTAATCATTTAAAGTTTCCAATAGCTGAGTGATATTTGAACTTTTGACCTTATAACTGTGTTGAAACATAGACAAAATATTGGAGAAAAAGGACAAAAGAACTTCTAGAACCAGCCTTTTTATTAATTTTACATGCAACAGAAATAAGGGATATTGGACGATAATTAGACATTCGGTTTTTAAAACCTTTTTCAAAAAGTGATATATCAAAAGCGGATTTCCAGTCCTGTGGTATACTTCCACCATTGGACGCTTTTTTTTGTAAATAATAAGGAAAGTGGTCTGTTAAACTTGGTCCTAAATTCTTAATAAACAAAGCTAGAAAACAATCAGGTGATCTAGAAAGTTTATTGGCAACTCCAGGGGCAGCTTAATTAGCTACGGTTATTAAAATAAACTTTAAAGCCCAAAAACTGTTTAAAACGGAATTTTACTAGACACTAAACATCCTGGATTGCTCCAGGTGTAGCATTAAGTCACCATAATAAGGCATCCTGGAAAATTCCAGGGGCAGCTTAAATAGCTACGGTTATTAAACTAAAATTTTAAACCAAAATTTTTTCTAAAAAAACTTTACTAAACACTAAACATCCTGGATTGATCCCGGTGTGGCTTTAAAGCAACCATAATAAGGCATCCTGGAAAACTCAATTGATAATAATGTTATAAAATCCCCCAGTTTAAAAGTTGTTAAATCTAAATTAAAACCTGAACAGCTCCAAATGTTCACGAAACATTATTAATGAAAAAAACTGTAAATTATAAGAAAAAATCTGCTTGCTACTCAATGAAAAATTTTATTTGTTTTATAACTTTGTATTTCATTGCATGCCATTTTATTGTGTTTTTTATAGTTTGTTTTGTGTTATTTAAATTCGTACATAAGTGTATATTTTTTACTACTGTATTATACGGTGCGAATAAATTATTTCATATTTCATATTTCCTGACAAGCTGAACTAAACCTAATTCCTGAAAAATCTGAAAATACTTTTTTCAATTTGATTGTTTGATTTAACTTTTAAAGAAAACCAATCAATGCCTAGCAAGTTATAATCACCTGCCGAGATTATTGGGACATTTAAAACTTGTAATTATTTCACGTTTAAATTTTAAATTTTTTTTTGATCTTCTGCAATATTTGTTTGGGGTTTCCAATATAAACAAATCTGTCTGAATTTAAATTCAAAAATATTATATCAAACACAACTGCCTGACTTTCAAAAGAGAAGGGTCTTTTTTTCGTTGTTTTTGCGCGTGTGTTGGGTTGTTTCTTTTGTTTCTGTTTGTGAGTTTCAAACACCTGGACATGTCAACAACAGAGTTGTATTATTCTGATCCGTCTTCAGGCGGTGTCAACAAAATTAAAGTTAAAAATTGATTAATTTATTATAAATGGCTAAAAATTCGTTATCAAACTTAAAAAATTTAGGCTTACGTAATATTGTTTTCTCCCATAACATTTTATTTCCAAACAAAACAGTTGTCGTTGAGATATTAAGGTAATTTTATAGGCACCTTGCACTGAAACGGAGTTTATACATGAAGTATGCAATATACATAAGTGTCACCATAATGGATAATTACCGTACTCCTACTTATCTTTTCGTAGTATGCAGATAATCCGATCGAAATTTCGCGCGCTTTCGTGGATTGATCTGCATACTACGAAAAGATAAGTAGGAGTACGGTAATTATCCATTATGGTGACACTTATGTGTATTGCATACTTCATGTATAAACTCCGTTGCAGTGCAAGGTGCCTATATGATAACGCACTAAAAACTAAACAGGAATACTCAATTATAAATAACTTTTTTAATTGGTATGCCAGTCTGGTCGTATGTGCGCATATTTATAGACTATAGTGGTAAATAGCTTTGTTTTAATCGGTATTTTTTATACTATAGCCATTATGTAATCTAGTCTAGTAATAACGACATATAAATTGCTAATCGGTGTTTAATCTAACTTTATAAAACTTAGAAGTTAAAATGTACATAGTAATATTGAAGTGGTCGAATTAAAATAAAATTGGAAAATTATGCTAGAAGTTATATTAAAACTAATAAAAAAACATACAATTATTGTCAAATATCGTCTTTTTGATGTTTTTATTTTTAACTTATTTTTACTGCAGAATAAATGAGTAAATAATTGAATGCAAAGTTTCTATAATATAAAAATGAAACTGTGGTTGAATTATATTTGGCTGGCGTCAAAAATCAGAATACAAACATGAGGGGACCAATTTAAATTGTTATGACTTGTTATGACGGTTATGACTTTTTTTTAAAAAACAAATAAGAACGCAGAATTTTTTTATTCCACCTTTTTACAAAATATAAAAAAATTAACTTACTTTATCCCTTTAAAAATTTGCATTTGGATTGTAAATTGAGTAATTTGATAAATAATTATTAAAATATGGGTTTTTATCTTTATAATTAAACCGCTTTCGTTAAAATTTTTGAATTGTTTTGTTCTTAAATAGCCGATTCAATACTTCAATTACTGAGTTCAGCTAGATTTTATATGCCTATAAATGACTAGGACGGATTAGTTTTTCTGTGTTTTTTAAATCACTGAAGAAAATAAGTAAATAGAAAATGAAACTAATTGATAAATAATTCGAAGATTATATAACTCAAAGAATATTCTGTTGTGTATTAAATTAAAATCAAAATGTTTCAAATCATTTTTTTTTGCACAACGTTCTGGGGCCGGTCCACTAAACGCGTTCTAATTAGGTGCTAAGTTAGCACGTTGTTTAAAACTCTTGATAATGTTTTAATTTTGGTAGTTTTTTCTTAAGGCATGTTATGGGACTCTTTTTTTTAAATGGGATAAATTAATATTTACACATTTTTATGCATATTTGTTTTAAATAAAAGCTAATAAAGCCTGAATCCCTAGTTATGAGTTTTTCTAACCCTTAACTAGGGGTTATTGCCTTATTAGCTTGTATTTATAACAAATATGCATAAAATTAATAAAATATGAATTTATGCCATGCAAACAAAGAGTTTAATAAGGTTTAATTAGAAAAAACATAGAAATTAAAACATTATAAAGAGTTTTAAACAACGTGCTAACATAGCACCTTGTCAGCACGCGTTTAGTGGACCGGCCCCTTTGCACTACTTGTTTTTCTCGCGGAGCTATCGCACAAACAATGCTTGTTTTCTCTCAAAATGGCTACCAGTACATGAGCTTACTGGTTGATGATGATCATGCGCACAAGAATTAACAGATAATAATGGATTTTGCTGTAAGTTAATATTAAGTACGACTTTTTAAAATGTGTGTTTTTAAAATTTTTCAAAGTGCAAAATTTTCGTCAGTACAGCTGAACATTCTTAAGGGTAATATATTTTAAGTAGTTACCGTGTTATATAAACTCAAATGAAACGGCTAAATCTTTACAAAAACTTCTGTAAAGACTTAATCAATAAAAAAATGATAATTCACGTATTTCTTGTTGTTTGAAATGATCGTTTTGACCGCAGGAACAGTAAATAATAAATCAAAAAAAAAAAAACAAAACAGTTTTTAATGGTTAAACTCGTTTAAAGCTTTACTTGCGTATCTTCTAACTATAATTTTTGGAATTGCCCTTTACAATGGAGTTGGATTATATCAATATAGAACCACTGCGCCAAGAAAAAAAGAGCCTTCGTCAAAGGAGAAAAAAGGTTTAAAAAATTTGAGAAGAGCAGAAAAGGTGAGCTATAATACTTTTAAAGGTTTTAATCAATTAAAATATTAATAAAATATATACCATATTTCATAAATAAATTATTTTTAATAATAACTGGTGCGGCAGCGTGGGTGCCCCATGTGGTGCTATCTGAAGGTAACGCCTAAATAAAATGTAGGGTATCTGAGTTAATTTCGTTCAGGCCTTAATTTCGGCCACCAATTTAGGGTGTTATAAAATTGGCTTATTTTTAAAACACAAAAGAACTAGCACAAAAGTAACTGGATTAATGTTGAATAAAGTGTTTTTCCAAAAGTTTTTTTATTTTTGTTATTCTGGATTATCAACATTTTCATACAAAAAGTGATTTCTTTTTGTGATTTTCTTAATTTTTGCTTTGCGTTTAAACTGTATCAAATTTAGAACGAAGCACAATATAACCTTAAAATATCTTCTATTTAAGGCTCAACGTTGTTAATTTTCATGTTTTGATTTTTTCTTCAAAATCACTTTGCAACGCGTTTAACTGCGCATTTTAAGATTCCGTTAATTTCAGCCACCTTAAAATTTAGGTGAAAGAACCTACCGTTTTTTACTTTTTTTAAATATTGTACTACCGTATTTATAAAGAATTTTTTTTGCTCGTTTGACTTTTTTTGACGTTTTTTAGGCCAAAAATAAAAATTCAATAAAAAATACAGGTTATTAAAACTTGTTCTTTAAGGTTTTGACATAATTATTTAAAGTCTTGCTAATAACTATTAAAGTTTGCAAAAGGGAAAAATTAAGTTATATGTACCAAGAACAATACCTAAGGATACATTTGCAACCTCTAACAATTTTTATTAATCAGTTTGGCAATAGTTATAGCCAGTTTTTTCTAGGTGGCCGAAGTTTATGGCTCGCGCCTTAATTTGAAAGAAAGAAAGAAAGAAAGAAAAGAATTTATTTTAGCAAATCAAACACAAATATAAATTATATTAATCACAAATCACATACTACATAAAAATGTTTGAATACACATGTCTGAATCACTGTAAAGAAAGTTAATATAATACAAACAAAAAAATAATAATAAAGAAGAAGAAGAAGAAGGAATTTATTTTAGCAAATCAAACATAAAATAAATATTAATCACAAATCACATACTAGCTAAAAAAAAATTTTAAGTACATATGTTTGATTCACTGTGAACAATGTTAATATACAATAACACAAAAATACATATTAATAGGTGACCCTGATAACTTTTTACTATCATTAAATTTATTGAAAAATGTAGTATGTGCGATCCAATCGCAACATGTGTACCAAAAATGATTAAGGTTAAGAAAAGTATGTAATGTAAAAAAAAACATTTGCTAAAATCTTGCACCAAAGGCAAAAGCTTTAGAAAAAGCTTTAGCACTAATACTGAGCAAGCAATTTAGTTGAAATGCATAAATTGTACGGATTTTTTAAAATTTTTGACAGAATTAGAAGTTACCTGGGAGAAGTCTAAACTATTCGGAATATATACCCATTCGGAAAGCCACTTACTTTAAAATCCCTTGGCTAAACCCTTGGTTTTTACCCACTTACGTTAAATTGTTCTCAGTTCCCTACGATTAATCGTCTGGCCCAAAGAGTTGTGCGGTCACTGTTGTTCATCTTCCAAAAACTATTTGTTAACTGACTACGTTAAAGTTGAACAAGGAATGATGCCAACCCAAATGCAGTCTAATTCCGCAGAAATCGATGTTCTTCGCAACAAAGTGTGTGAACTTGAGGCGGAGCGGTCGGAATGGATAGCTGAGAAGGGACAGCTGGAGGAGCGTGTTCGAAAGTTGGAGGAATCGTCCCAGTTTTTGGACCCCCAGAAATTTCCTATGCTGATTGCCGATGTCTGTTCCCAGGTGGTTAAGCAGCTGTTGCCAGTGCTAAACGAACTTTTTGAAGAACATATGGCAAAGCTTGACGCCAAGCGTGAGCACGGACAGTTTGCTGTAATTACTGGACTTCCTGAAAACGGAACAGACCCCTCTGATGTAAAGGAGTTTGTTGCCAAGCTGGCAGGTGATGAACAAGTTGTAGAAGTGGAGGACTACTTTCGTATAGGTCCTGATAACAATGGGTTGAAAAAACCCAGACTGTTAAAAATCAAGTTTTCCAGCATCGGTGTGCGTAACAAGCTAACCCGTTCAGGCGGCAAACTAAGAGACACAAAATTCAAGGGCGTTTATATCAGGCCCTCTATGACGTATGAGCAAAGAGCTGCCCAAGCCGCAATGATCAGTGATATTAAAAAGTACCGCGAAAAACACCCAAATGCCAAAATTCATGTGAGGTACACCAATTTGGGTGATCCTTACATTTATGACGGCATCACAAGAAAAAACTTTGAAAAGAAAGATGAGGTTTTCAAAACAGCATAGGAATTTTTGCGATCCTCTTGCAAATCAGTTGTATTGAAAGCTTTTAGTTTCAATGCAAGAAGTCTCAAAAATTCTTTAGCTGAGTTTAATATCATTTTAGAAGGAAATGACGCAACATATAATAACTCAAAATTTGATATTATTTTTATAACAGAAACGTGGCTTTCAAATGAAATAAATGATGCCCTAATTAATCCAAATAATTCCTATCATATATTAAGACATGATAGACAATCAAGCAATCATGGAGGTGTCATGTTAATGATTAAAAATATTTATTCAGCTGTTGAGGTTGAAATTAATCCAAAATATGCACAAATTGAACTAACAGCTTGCGATTTAGTTTTTAAAACTCTTAAAATTAGAGCCATTTGTCTCTACAGACGCCCACAAACTACTAAAGAAGAAGATGATTTGATTTTTGAATTACTAAGAAGCTTAATTTTTAATTTTGAGGGTACTGTAATTCTAAGTGGTGATCTTAATCTTCCTGGTTTAAAATGGCATACAAAAGAAATAGTTTCAAATAATCAAAATGAAAAAAACTACTTTTTCTTTTTTAGTGAGTTAGGACTTGTTCAACTAATAAAAAACCCAACTAGAGGAGACAACTTTTTGGATTTGGTACTTACTACAGATATTGACATTTTCAATTCAGTAGACCTAGCACCAAACTTTTTAAAATCTGACCACTTGTCCATAACTTTTGAGATTAATGTATGTTATGAAAATGTAAATAATAAATCACAAAAAGATATTGTACCAAATTTTGCAGAAGCAGACTATGATTCCCTTTTTTTACTCTATGCTTCCCACAATTGGGATGAAGTTTTTAAAAATTGTAACAGTGTTGAAGACCAGTGGCAAAGTTTCAAATTAAAACTTCTTGAAGGCATAAATAAGCATGTTCCAACTAAAACTATTAAAAATAACTTTGGAAAAACAAAATATCCTGCAAACATTCTTAAACTTCAAAGGAAAAAGCTAAGACTTTGGCACAAACGAACCAAAAAAAATCACAGGAAGAGTACAAACAAATAAGCAGAGAGTATATTGAAGAAGTTAAGAAACATAGCATTTTTTTGGAGGAGCAAACGCTAAAGCAAGGAGACATCCAAAGTTTTTATAAATTTGTTAACAAAAAAATAAAGTCAAGAAGTTTCCTTCCAGCTCTTCTAAAAGATGACTCCACCTATGCTGTGGATGATTCTGAAAAAGCAGAAATGTTTGCAGAATATTTTAGTTCTATATTTACTATAGATGATGGAAAACTTTAGCCCTCATTTTAGCCCTGAAATAACAGAAATACTAGATAATTTGGTGTTTACTAAAAAAGACGTTTTAAAAGTTTTAAAAAATTTACCTAACAAATTTTCAAAAACTCCTGACTGTATTCCTGCATATTTTTTAAAACGTCTAGCAAAAGTTCTTGCTGAGCCCTTAGCTAAAATTTTTAACAGTTCTTTTCAAACTGGAAAACTTCCCTGCGACTGGCTCATTGCCCTAGTGATTCCAATTTTTAAGAAAAAGCTAAAAACAAAAAAAGAAAATTACAGACCTGTTTCCTTAACATCTTATTCATGTAAAGCAATGGAAACTATAGTGCGTGACAAACTTTTCTCCTTTTTTCAAAAAAATTCTTGTCTAGGTCTCAACATGGTTTTAAGGACAAAAGTTCAACAGTCACGCAGCTATTAGAATCACTAAATGATTGGACAAAAGCGTTAAAAAACAAAAAATCTGTAGATATAGTTTATTTGGACTTTGCCAAGGCTTTTGACACTGTATCCCACCAAAAGTTGTTACACAAACTTGAAAAATACGGAGTTTGTGGTAAATTTTTAGACTGGATCAAGGCATTTTTAACAAACAGATCTCTAAAAGTAGTAATCAACAAATCTGTTTCAAAACCTTACAAAGTAACCAGTTCTGTTCCTCAAGGTTCAGTACTGGAGCCTTTGTTATTTTTGATTTATATAAATGATTTAGCAGATCATGTGGAAAGTTCTGGTGTTAAATTATTTGCAGATGATGCAAAAATTTACACTGAATTTTGTGCAAATGATGCTAATAGTATTACTAATCAAACTCTCAAATTACAAAAGGACCTTGATAATGTGGCAGATTGGGCAATACTATGCAGCTAAAACTTCAAAATAAGTGTGAAACGTTTATATTGGACAAACGACTTAGCCCATAAAAAACACATATTCAATTAATAATCAAGTTCTTAATAGTGTTCCAATAGTGCGCGCTTGGTATCTAGGAATCTGAAAATTTGAGTTTTCTTATCTGCGAAAAGGATTTAATATAAGCTATGCAAAGATCAGCTTTAATTTTTCGAAATTTTAAAACCAAATTGTAAAAAATCTAGTAGAAACACAAAAGTCTGATGTTAGGCCTATTGTAGAATATGGATCTGTTGTATGGGACCCCGGTTTTGCAATTGAAAAACTAGATAAATTGCCAATTGAACCTGCCCGCGCAGCGGGGAAATTTAAACTGCCCGCGTAGCGGGGGAATTTAAAGGTAATGAACGGGAAATAAGGTAATAAACACTCCGCGCGAAGCGCGGAAAATTTTTTAGTCCTTTTATAACACTTAAAAATTTTTCTTTGGGGAGGAATCGGGGGAGGTTCGATGACCCCAAATTTAAGGGCGTTAGAAAATCCGTACTTCTTCGGGGGGCTCGACCCCCTGCCGACCTATGGGGGCGCGACCCCCTGGAGGTCAAAAACCTCCACACCCCGGTGTGGCCCCCCCCCCCCGAGCCGTTGAAGGTCGGTGACCTATGCGCCAATTTGCAAACAAAAAACTGCAACAAAATTTTGACACAAACGCAAAACTTTGATGATGTTTTTTCACGTAGCGTCGTCAAGATCTTTGACGTTTTTGGTCGAATCCAATGTAGAAATTAGTTTAGATGTTAAAACATTAAATAATTAAAATAATTTGAATTATTTGACAGTATTATGTAGAAAAGTTTTATTTATGCATTTTGTGTTTACAACTTTTTACTTTGCAAACTTTGAACTGTAAAAAACTGTTGACGTAAAATGTTCTTTATGAAGGTTTTTTCTATGTAATGTTGTCATAGTATTCGTTTGTTAGGGTTTTTTGTTGCATCAGACGTATAAATGATTTAGGATGTTAAAACGTTGAATATTTTGACTAATTTGAATTATTAGAAAGTGTAGTGTGTTGAAAACTTCATCTAGAAGTTTATGGTTTGCAAGTTTTTATTTTTACATAATAAAAAATCTACACTGTGGAATAATCTACCTACAATTAAATACACAATCATACATTATATTAAATTATGCATTCTTATGGAAGATAAAGTTTCAGGCTGAGAAATAAAATATGTTCATAGGTGTTTTTGTGGGAGATAAAGGGAACACCCTCCCCTCCTAGAGCCAAAATTCGATGGCTTGTGACTGAATGTGAAGTTGCCACATTAGTTTTTGCTGTAAACGCTTTTGTCACAGACTACAGAAAAGTTATTGATAGGAGCATTATTATAACTTTCTACCAATAATTGATTATTCACGATGGTTACTTTCTCATTTAAACGTAAAAGTTATTACGGTATAGAATCACTTTTAGCCAATTAGCGCTTGTGGAAAAATTGGAAATCTTTGGACGTTATTTACAGGTTTACTCTTCTCCCATTGGGTTAGTTGGCTAAAAATCAGCTCCTCCCACAGTCGTCTCCCACAGAGAAAAACATATATAACGTGATCACGAATGCAATACGTCATTTTGAGGAACTCTTTAAACTTTTCTTACGTGTTTTTGGTCCAAAACCTAAGCTGAAAAAAGCTCAGGGTCGTTTATTTCCTCCTTACTGTAAAATAATAAATGTTAACTTTCATAAAATGGGTTATGAAATGTGTTTTACGGGGATATATGGAAAATTAGCCTGTTGATTAGGTCTGATGACAGCAACAAAAAACCAAATACTTTCTTTTATTCATTTCTATACCTCATTTGTAAAGTTTACCTTGTTTTACTTAGTTATGTTTTTCTATACATAGTGCTTTCTTTACCTAGTTTTTTTTCCAAAAAGTCAGCCTTGCGCAATTTTTTACGTAGTTAAATTTTAAAAATACACTACATTGTCGTAATATTGGCACTTTTGGCACGTCACGAACGTCTCAGATAGCGGACACGCTTCTTGCATACTTTAGAACATAACTTGATCAGTGTCGTGAAACATATGAAATCTTCGCTCAGCGGAGTGTCCACAGCAGCGTTGTGACTGTACGGCCATAGGCTCAAAGCACAAAGCAAATAAATAGACTTGTTTGAAAATTTTTTGAAAAAAAATTTAGTTTTAAATATTTTTTCTAAAATTTTTTTTTGAAAACCCATACAGTAAATTGTTAAATTAATCAAATTAATATCAAATGGGAAAAATTCGCGTTCAAGATGGTTCTGGCACAAAACAAAAAGTAAGTGGAAAAAATATTTTTAAAAGAATGTCACCCACTGAACAGTTTTGTGCTCGACTTATGGGTAGTACTTTGGTCTAGTTGCGTTTTTCAATTTGGCCTTGCCAGTTAGACATTAAGCTATCTTGAACGGCATGCCCTGTTGCAAACCAAATAGGTGAAACAAACGCCAAATTTTCCCGCGATTTTTTCGTATGTGTGAGAAATCTAAAGAAGCCTCCACCGCTTCCAGAACATTAAGAATCATATTCATTGGGCGTGGGCAACGGCAGTCTAACCAATTATCTGCGTTTCCTTCACCATAACTATCGCCTAAAAACTGTTTTTTTTATTACTATAAATGGATTTATGGTTGAATTATACCTAACTGACGTCGTAAAAATTAAAATGTAAACATTGAATGGGACACAAGTAAAATTGTGTGACAACTGATGTTTAAAAAAAAGCAAATAAAAAGGCAGTATTTTTTTATAATTCCGCCTTTTTACAAAATATACAAAAATTAACCAACTTTAGCCCTTAAAAAGCTTGCATTCAACGTACAAATTAATTAATTTCATAAATTATTAAAAAAATACAGCCTTTGAACTTTATTATTAAACCGCTTTAGCAAAAAAATTTGGAATGATTTTGTTGTTAAATGGTCGATTCAATACTGCAACTATTGTAATCAGATTAGATTTTATTTGCCTAAAGTAACTTTAAATCAGCTGTTTTTATAATAAATTTAGTTTGTTTCATTCACGGGCAAAACTCTAAACTCTTCGTTCCGGTCATAAGCACAAGTTCGTGCGTATGGATGCACACGAGCTAGCTAGCTGTCGCTTCAATCTGTCTGTCTGTGACTTGTATGCGCGTTTGTCGCCGCTCGTCATGAATGTTCCTGAAATCTATTGCTTTTAAACTATTAAATTAATATCAGGTAATGAAGTTAGCCTATTGCTCACTACCCAGTAACTCTTTTTCACAAATATATTCAACCTGAATCGGCCGAAAAGGAGAAACTTTAAAATTCCCTTTGGTTTGTGAAACTAGTGAAAAAAACACACCGAGTGTCCGTTCACGTTCAAATTATTTTTACGTCCCAAGATTTTTTGTCACCACTCTTGATTTTTGCACAATGTTTTCAGTTTTAATTGGCTGTTGCCGTCAGAATATAGCTAGGCGTCGATGCAAACCTCTTTCAGATAAAATTTGTGTGAAATCTTGGTATTTTTGTTTTAGTTGCTTTTCAAATTACGCCGCGCCTGATTTCCGTCAGCTCTTCTAAGGCTATGGTTTTTACCTTACGTGTCCACGAATTGGCTTCTAAAATGGCGTGGCTCCAAGACAGGGCCTGTGTCAGGAATTTTCGAAAGGAGGCGGTCAGACTTTAGAAATACTAAAACAGTACAATAAATGCGGCGTAGTGACGCCGCATTTCGTCCACTGTAGGTCTAGTGGTGTACCCCCAGCCGCGGGAAGTGAGCCCGTTTTTTATATTTAGAGATTAAAAATAATTAGGGTTTGGTAAAGGTCTAAAATACCGATTGGCATAAAATTCAAGGCAGGCAATCAGGCAAAATCCATTTTTAAGCTTACCCCAAGAAAGGAGGTAGGAAGAAAACAGGGGTCAGTATAGGAGTTTCCTTTTCCTTTCACCTCCGCCATACCTGGATCCTAATTTTCCTTTCTGGAAATTTTTATCCTCAACAACCAAGAAAGGGGGCATGGCCCTCTTGTGGTCGCATAGGGGTAAGGCTGTAGCTTCAAGTGCATGTTGCATCTATGAGACGTTTACCGAAACAAAGTGGCTAAATGTTGGTTTTAGCACCAATGAAATCAATTTGTTAACTACGTTGCGTGCGTGGTATAACTGTTTGACTAGCGGAAGTTCATAACGGATAATTAACTTCTTTTGGTAAATTGTGGTTTTTGTGTAGTTATTCTTATTTTTTTAAAAATATTTTAACTGCTAAAAAAATTATCGCCAAAACTGGAATGATGTTTTCGTTACCACTCAGTGAATAGTAATAATTAAGTTGCCGAGTGTTTAACGCACAAAATTTTTTTTAACTCCAAAAAATAAGAAAAAGGGACGAAAATAAATAAATATTCTAACAAAATCATTAATTTTAAAAATATTTACTGTATTTAACAAATTAATTTATAATATTTACAAGATTATTAAAATTTCAAAGATTTACTGCATTTAATAAGATTAATTGCAAGAACAGACTTAATATTGGCGTGTATGGCTGTCTTAATATTGTTAGAATGCTAAACCTTTGATTCACTTTTTAATTCTTGAAGATAAAAAAAATTTTGCTTCCCGCGGCTGGGCCCAGCACTATTATACCTTTAGTTTGACAAAATGCGGCGGCATTGTGCCGCATTTATCTACTGTTTTCATATTTCTAGAGTCTGACCGCCTCCTTTCGAAATTCCTGGCAAAGGTCCTGGCCCAAGCCACGCCATTTTAGAAGCCAATTCCTACACGTCAGTGGAAACCATGGCCTTAGAGTGATGGTAATCGGGAGGAGCGTGAAGAATTTGAAAACTTTGTCATAAATGCCTAAGATTTTCGCCCCATTCACAAAAAGGTTCACTTTGATGCCTGTCATATTCTGACGGCTGACAGCCAATTACAAGTGGATAGAGACTGAAGTAAAAATAGTGACAAAAATCTTGGGACGTAAAAATAATTTGAACGTGACGACACTCGGTGTGTTATTTTAGCTTATTTTCACCAACCGAGGGTGTCTTAACAGTCTCCCTTTTCGGCCAATTTGAGACTGACTGTTTTGTGAAAGATATCTGGGTAGTGGCAGAGGTAACTTTGATTTACTAATATTAATTAAATAGTGAAAAGCAATAAATTTCAGAACATTCATGATGAGCGGCGACAATGATAAGACAAGTCACAGCAGACAGATTGTAAGACAGATACACACACATGCATACATACACACAAACTTGTGCTTATGACCGAACAAATAGTTTAGAGTTTTGCCCGTGAATGAAACAAACTAATTTTGTAAAAAGAGTGATATAAAGTTACTTTAGGCAAATAAAATCTAGCTGATTTAGATAGTTGCAGTATTGAATCGACCATTTAACAACAAAATCATTCAAATTTTTTTGCTCAAGCGGTTTAATAATAAAGATTAAAACCTGTATTTTAATAATTATTTATGAAAATTAATTAATTTATAAGTTAAATTAATCTTTTTTCAAGGGCTAAAGTTGTTTAATTTTTGAATATTTTGTAAAAAGGCGGAATTAAAAAAAATTCAGCCTTCTTATTTGTTTTTTTTAAACGTCATTACCACACAATTTTACTTGGTCCCCTCATGTTTGCATTTTAATTTTCGACGTCAGTCAGGTATAATTCAACCATAAATCCATTTATAGTAATAAAAAAACAGTTTTTAGGCGATAGTTATGGTGAAGGAAACGCGGATCATCGGTTAGACTGCCGTTCCCCACGCCCAATGAATAGACTCCGAGTGTTCTCGAAGCGGTGGAGGCTTCTTCAGTTTTCTCACGTACGAAAAAATCGCGGGAAAATTTGGCGTTTGTTTCACCTATTTGGTTTGCAACGGGGCATCCGTTTGAATGGCTTAATCCGGGCGGCAAGGCCAATTCAACTCGCAACTGGACGAAATCCTACGCATAAGTCGAGCACAAAACTGTTCAGTGGGTGACATTCTTTTAAAAATATTTTTTCCACGTACTTTTTGTTTTGTGCCAGAACGATCTTAAACACAAATTTTCCCATTTGATATTAATTTGATTAATTTAACAATTTACTGTATGGGTTTTCCAAAAAAAAATTTTAGAAAATATATTTAAATTTAAATTTTTTTAGAAAATTTTTAAACAAGTCTATTTATTTGCTTTGTGCTTTGAGCCTATGGCCGTCCGGTCACAACGCTGCTGTGGACATTCTGCTGAGCGAAGATTTTATATGTTTCACGACACTGATAAGAAATGTTCTAAACTGCGGAAAAGTATCCACTATTGAGACGTTCGTGACGTGCCAAAAGTGCCAATATTACGACAATGTAGTGTATTTTTAAAATTTAACTACGTAAAAAATTGCGCAGTTAATTTTTGGAAAAATTACTATGTAAAAAAATTATTATGTATAGAAAAACATAACTAAGTAAAACAAGGTAAACTTTACAAATGAGGTATAAAATAAATAAAAGAAAGTATTTGGTTTTTTGTTATATTTACCACGCAACAGCTAATTTTCCATATATCCCGTAAAACACATTTTAAAACACATTTTTCGAAAATTAACATATTTTATTTTGCAATTAGGAGAAAATGGGCCTAGGTTTTCAATTTAGGTTTTGGACCAAAAACACGTCAGAAATTTAAGGGCCCTCAAAATGTCATATTGCATTCGTGATCACGTTATATATGTTTTTCTCTGTGGGAACGATTGGGGAGGAGCTATTTTTAGCCATGTTATGGATGGGAAAAAATTAATCTCCAATTAACGTAGAGATATCCAATTTTCCCCAAGTGCTAATTGGCTAAAAGTGATTTTATACCGTAATAACTTGCGTTTAAATGGGAGGGTTTTGACCATCGTGAATAATCAAATTATTGATCAAAAGTTATAATACATGTA